>CAJQZP010000288.1:9782500-9920000 GCA_907164705.1 Parnassius apollo | reverse complement strand
CCTGGTTCAGTATCTAAACAATGCCCTAAACTAATACTTACCCCTAGAAAAGCGATGGTCAGTGTTTGGTGTCTTATCGCCGTTGTGATTCATCACAGCTTTTTACTAAACAGGATGAGCATTACTGCAGATGTGTACTGTGAAGAACTGAACACAACGATGGGGAAGCTTGCACGTCTCCAACCAGTTTTGGTCAATAACTCGTCCCTGCTGCTCTAATCCATAGGGTTTTTCTAGCCTCATCTATAGTTACCTTGTGCAACACCCACGGGAATATGATAATGTATTCTCAAATGCCGCCACCGTGCAGAAAATTTTAGAACATTTTCGAAACTGTGTAATATAGTAAAATTTATTACAATCTTGTAACAAAAAATTGACACTGATACGAATTTACTTTAAACATTGAAATGTTTTTCTCAATTTTTATCACGCGTAGATATTATTATTCAATAAATGTTTCAGTATAACTGAATCATGGATTTAAAGTGGTAAAGCCATGATACAGTTATATTAATAGTATAGCTGTAGCACGAACGTGTCTTTTCGACCGGATAGGACAATGCTCTCACAGAATATAATACTATCACAGCGTATAATAGCAGCTTAATGCTGCTGTGTTTCGTATGATGAGTGTAGAGAAGCGGAGAAGCTTTTTACTGGAAAAGAGGCGTTCCATCTTAGTCCTCACGGCTGACAACGCATATGCATTTTGATTCTCAAACGAACCGCGTATTGGTCTGGTGTAGACGAGAACGAACGGGCATGCCAGGGGAGTCGGTTTCATCCTTTCAGAAAGAATGGGTCAATGTGTGAAAGAGTATGAATGTGTAAGCCCGAGGCTGCTATGGATACGAATGAAAGTGGGCTTAAAGAAGCTGTTCTTGCTAAGGGTGTACGCCCCAAACATGTCTAAGCCCACTTACATCCGATAGCAGTTTTGGGACATGGTAAGGATGGTATTTACAAAATGTAAGGAAAATGAAAATATTATTATGTTAGGAGACTTTAATGGAAGGGTTGGGGTGAAGAGGTCTGGTTATGAAAGGATATTGGGAACGTTTGGTGATGAAAGTATAAATAAGAATGGTGAAGACCTCCTCACCGTATGTTTTGAAAAAGAATCTCTTTGTGACGAATACTTTTTTTCGTCATAAGAAGATTCACATGTATACATGGTGTGACGGCCCAATATTACTATTAATAATTAAATTCAATATAAAGGGGCGTCAAAAATAGTCTTAAAAGATATATATTAAACAATAAAATTACGTTAATAACCATAAAGTTAATATAAATACATTTCAGACATTAGACCAATAACATAGTAAATTAAAGGCAAAATATTGTCTTCCATAATAAATAAATTTATTAAAAACTTGAAAAAATATTTAAAATAAGATAATTAATAGAAATACAAGTCGAAAATATTATAAAAATAAAGATAAATAACATTTATAAGATAATTAGAAAATTTGTCGAAAATTGTCTAAGTCGTGGAAGGAGTTCATGTATAAAAGAAAATTTTCCTAAGTTGTTGAAAGAGTTCGTGTATAAAAGAAATTTCCTAAGTTGTGGAAGGAGTTCACGTATAAAAGAAAAGTTTCCTAAGTTATGTAAGGTGTTCATGTATAGATGTCTTGTATAGAGGAGCTGCCGGAGATACATACCTGCAGTTGTACATATTTATGGGGTGGTCGGGAGCCCGACTGCCTGAAGTACTGTAGCACAATGACTAGTCCTATATTAGGGACTTATGATAATAAACTCAATGATACAAAAGCAATACTATAGAAGGTCTCTATGATGAATATGCATTACAATAGTAGGGTCGTGGGTTCGAACCCTATATACTAATGACTTATGAAAGTAAGGTCTATGATACAAAAGCAATAGTTTAGAAGGTCTCTTTGATTAATATGCATTACAATAGTAGGGTCGTGGGTTCGAACCCCATATATTAATGACTTATGAAAGTAACGTCTATGATACAAAAGCAATATTATAGAAGGTCTCCTTGATGCATAAGCATTGTATGGAGTGGTCGGGTGACCGACTGCTCCTAGTACTGTAGCAAAATGACTAGTCCTTATTAGGGACTTGAAAAGGAATATTATGGTGGCGTGTGTGCTGCTTCACGAGCAATTGGTCCGAGGTAAACTTGGACTCGCTAACCGATGTGTCCTAGACATATCATTTTAGTGCTGGTGGTAAGCGGGTTTTTTGTAGCAATACGGCTTTCCCGTGGACATCGCACACCCATACCGTTTGTGGGCGACGTCGTAGCGCATAGCGATGCGTCGTCTGTCTTTCGGATTGGGATGATGAGTGTGTTTGGTAGCATTTTTAAGTGTAACAAGCATACTCAACTTCATGTCTTAGTGCATTAGTGCTATGATAAGTGGAGTTTTGTTCATTGGCGTCTTAGTAGCGTGCTACTATGACACGTTGGTAATATTTTTTATATAACAACAATACAAACTTTGTTACCAAAGTCGATAGGGATCATGTGGGTGTGTTGTGAGGGGGCGCCACCCATATGATAGTTGCATTGATGCTTACTGCTACTTGCGGTATTGCGTCTTGTGATGGATCTGCGGGTGTGCTGCGCCTGATTCGACGCATTCCTGTGGTTCTGGTCGATGGAGGTATACAATTAACATCTAAGTGCCGATGGTAAGCGGGTTTGTTGTAGCAATACGGCTTTCCCGTGGACATCGCACACCCATACCGTTTGTGGGCGACGTCGTAGCGCATAGCGATGCGTCGTCTGTCTTTCGGATTGGGATCATGAGTGCGTTTGGTAGCACTTTTAAGTGTAACAGGCATATTAAACTTCATGTCTTAGTGTATTAGTGCTATGATACGTGGAGTTTTGTTCATTGGCGTCTTAGTAGCGTGCTACTATGATACGTTGGTGATATTTTTTATATAACAACAATACAAAATTTGTTACCAAAGTCGATAGGGATCATGTGGGTGTGTTGTGAGATGGCGCCACCCGTATGACAGTTGCATTGATGCTTACTGCTACTTGCGGTATTGCGTCTTGTGATGGATCTGCGGGTGTGCTGCGCCTGTTTCGACGCATTCCTGTGGTTCTGGTCGATGGAGGTTTACAATTAACATCTAAGTGCCGATGGTAAGCGGGTTTGTTGTAGCAATACAGCTTTCCCGTGGACATTGCACACCCATACCGTTTGTGGGCGACGTCGTAGCGCATAGCGATGCGTCGTCTGTCTTTCGGATTGGGATGATGAGTGTGTTTGGTAGCATTTTTAAGTGTAACAAGCGTACTCAACTTCATGTCTTAGTGCATTACTGCTAAGATAAGAGGGGGGAACCGTTACAATGGGAAAGAGGTGATGATAAAAGCATGATAGATTTCGTAATTGTGGATGAAAAAATGAGGAACGCAGTCGTAGATACAAGGGTTTACCGGGGGTCCAACGTAGGGACGGATCATTACTTGGTCTTATGTCCGAATTAATGGTCTTTTCAAGTGTTGGCGGCATCGGACATCTGCGTCTACCACTGCGTTACAGCGTATAAGAATAGAGAAGTTACAAGATGAAGATGTGAAAGAGAAGTATAAATGCAGACTGAGAGAAAATATTAGGTGTTTGAATGAGTTTTGTATGAATGATTTAGACTTGAATACTGTGTGGGATAATATTAAGAAAGGTTTGGTGGATGCAGCCACCTAAGTATGTGGTGTAAGTAAGAGAACAAATGAAAGGAAAAGGAATAAGTTGTGGTGGGATGATGAGGTGCGGGTGGAAGTTGAATCAAAGAAGAAAGCATGGTTAGATTTACTAGCAACTAAAACTGGTAATTCTGGTGGTATGAATGATGAGATTGAAAGAAAAAAGGCAGAATTTAGACGTCTAAATAAGAGAGTAAAAGAAGTAGTTGAAAGGAAAAAGAAAGAAAGAACGGATAAGAATGATAGAAGGATAGCTGATAATTTCCAGGCTAATATAAAAATGTTCTGGAAACTCGTAAGAACTGCCAGGGGAAATACAAAACAGCCTATAATTAATGCTTTAAGAGACGAGAATGGATGTATTCTGAATGATGAAGTTTCGAATTTAAACAGATGGAAGGAATACTTTGAAAGCGTGTTTATGAGTGAAGAGTCGTCTGAATTAAATGAACAAGAAATTCCGAAAGAAGTGGAAAGGGGTTTGTAGATAAGTGTAGATAAAATAATGAAAGCAATGAAAAGCATGAAAGCAGGTAAGGCAGCTGGATATGATAGAGTATCACTCGAGATGCTAAGGGCTGGAGAGGGAGTGGTGGCAGGCCTGCTGTACATCTTGTTTAATTTATGTTGGGAATTAAAACGGGTACCGGATGACTGGTGTAAAGCAGTTATAGTATCAATATATAAAGGAAAAGGGTCAAAGCAGGACTGCAAAAACTACCGTGCTATCAACTTGCTTAGTATTGTGGGTAAACTGTATGCTAAGTTGTTAATTGAAAGAGATATGAAATAAACTGATGGAAAAATTTGGAATATGCAAGCGGGTTTTAGAAAGGGAATGGGGTGTACAGATCAAGTCTTTTCCATGCGCATGATTGCGGAGAAGTTTTTGGCTAAAAACCAGAAAGTTTTTTGTGCGTTCATGGACTTGGAAAAGGCTTATGACAGAGTGGACAGGAATGTGTTATGGCAAACACTGAACTCATATGGGTAGAGCGCTGGGTTGTTACAGGTATTGAGGTCTCTTTATAGGGATTCTAGTGCTTGTGTCAGGATCAATGGGGTATACTCGGACTGGTTTGGCATCCGAAAGGGTATCAGACAGGACTGTGTGGCTTCCCCTTGGCTGTTCAACCTATTTATGGACAGGTGTTTGCAAACTTTGAAAGATGAAGAATTTGGGTTAAGAATGAGCGAGTTAACCGTCAAATGCCTTTTGTATGCCGATGATCAAGTCATATTTGCGTCATCGGCGGCTGAGTTGCAAATGATGGTTACATTAATGAACTGGGCATTAAAAGAAAGGGGAATGAAAGTGAACGCAAGTAAGACGAAAATGATGGTTTTTGAAAGAGAACGGGAAAGCAAAACGGTATGTGAAATAAGAATAGAAGGAGAGTTAATTGAGCAAGTGGATGAGTTTGTGTATTTGAGATGTGTATTTAGCAGGGATGGTAGATATGATAAGAATATAGAACGACGAGTAAATGCAGGGAATAGAGTAAATGGGGCACTACACTCTATTGTGAAGAACCAGAATGTATCAAAAAGGCACGTATGGTAATTCATAATGCTGTGTTAGTCCCTACTTTAATGTATCGTAGTGAAAGCTGGGTGTGGCAGAAGAAGCACGAAAGTAGAATAAATGCTGTAGAAATGCGGTCTTTAAGGAGTATGCTAGGGTTGAATCTGAATGACAGGATGAGAAATTGCATGATAAGAGATAAATGTGGTATGCAAGATGATGTTGTGACCAGGGTTAAGAAAGGAATGCTTCGGTGGTTTGGTCATGTAGAAAGAAAGAATGAGGAAAGAGTGACAAAACAAATTTATATGGCAGATGTGAACGGCAGAGTCGGGAAGGGACGCCCTAGAAAAAAGTTTATCGACCAAATTGGCGATATTTTGAAAATGGGCCACGTTAAAAGTACCCTTAACCGACGAGCATGTATGCGTAGATATATGGATGCAAAGGAGGCGAAAGAGGTATGTCAGGATCGTGTCAAATGGAAGTCCGTGGTCTCTACCTACTCCTCTGGGTAAGAGGCGTGAGTGTTTATGCTTATGCATCAAACGAAGATAGAACGGGATGTCTATGGGGCACAGCAACCTCTTACCACCAGGTGGTTTGTGTGCTCGCTTGTGACCCTTATGGTATAAAAATATTGGTAAGAGTATTATAAAATAAATTTTCTGAATCCGGAAGGGTTCATCTTTTTATGATTTTGAGTAAAATATTTATCAGAGATACTTAATCGAAAACTCTACATTATACGAAAAGTAAAAGATGTGGTCATTTATCAACATATGGTATGAATTATGAAAATTTTTAAATTCACGTAGGAAATATTACTCTGTGCTAGCGCTGGACTTTGAAATGAAATTTCCTTTTGGTAACATATTGAGCTATATGATATGACTGATGTCGAATAAAAATCTTCAAATTAAATATGGTGGCATTTAAGCATGGAAGTCCATTTTTATGTTAAACCACCAAAACTTCAGCGTGTTAAATAAAGTTCTGGGTTCAAAGTTCTGCATCCGTGATCTCTATACTTTTTTCTTTGACTGTTATGGTTTGACTGCTATTGTCATGTTTGTAAAGATTCAAATCATTGCGTAGATTATAGTGAGTACGGAACGCAGAACTCTACGTAGAGCGCTCGCTGACGGATAAGCAACTAAGGTTTCAGTTGAGATCATAGTGATGCGTTTTCACTATAGATCGAGCGGCGAGTACTCAACACCAAAATCAACGTCTATTGTTTCATTACACCACTCCAACTACTGAAATACTTTTTAATGAAGTCTCCTTTATAAAATTGAAGTGACAGACGAACTTAAAATTCACCTGATGGTATTGGCTAATACAGTCCATAGACACCTGCGGCCAAATTCAAACAAGAAGGCTGCAGTTTCGTTGTCACCTCTAAGATGTCTAATCATCATCATCATCATTACAGCGAATCAAAATTAGCTGCTGAACATGGGCATACCCACAACATTTTCTATAGTTGCTACACTTGGAACGCGGGTGAACGATGATATTATTTCGATTTGTGAGATACTGCTGTTCATCTTATGTTTCAATGCCCTCCGTCACCTCTTACGTCATCCATATATTGATGTGAGTTAGTAGGTATTCTTCATTTAAAGTAATATGTACTTACGTACTAGAAAGACTATTTCAAACAAAAAATGTGCGCTACTCTGTGTTCGCGCGGTGGGTTTTTTTATCATAGAATAAACATATAGATAGAATGATCAGTAGGTAATAGTAGCGAGTAGTAATGGTGAGTACATCACTCACCTTCGATTAGCCGACGATATAGTCCTTATGGCAGAATCGCTGGAGGACTTAAGCACTATGCTCAATGACCTCAATAGTGCCTCCCAACGGATAGGTCTTAAGATGATGTTTAATGTCCATGTCACACCTGTGCCGGTAGTTGTTGGGAGCACTAACCTCGAAGTTGTTGACGAGTACGTTTACCTGGGACAAATAGTCCGACTAAGTAAGTCCAACTTCGACCGAGAGGTCAATCGACGGATTCAACTCGGCTGGGCAACGTTCGGGAAATTACGACACATCTTCTCGTCAGGTATACCTCAAAACCTGAAAACTAAGTTGTACAACCAGTGCGTGTTGCCAGTGATGACCTACGGAACCGAGACATGGTCCTTCACTGCTGGCCATATGAGGACGCTCAAAGTCGCTCAGCGAGCTATGGAGAGGGCTATGCTCGGAGTTTCTCTGCATGATAAACTTAGAAATGAGGATATCCGCAGAAGAACCAGAGTGACCGACATAGCCCAACGGATTAGTAAGCTGAAGTGGCAATAGACCGGTCATATAGCTCGAAGAACCGACAACCTTTGGGGAAAAAAGGTTCTCGAGTAACAGCCTCGTACTGGTAGGCGAAGTGTAGGGCGACCCCCCACTAGATGAAGTGACGACCTGGTAAGACATGCATGAAGTCGATGCATGCAGGTGGCTCAGGACCGTGCTTTGTGGCATACCTTGGGGGAGGCCTATGTTCAGCAGCGGACTTTTTGAAGGGCTGTAACGATGATGATGATGATTGTTAAATAGGTAAGTTATATCGAGAACAATTTTTAAATTTTGTCATTTATTTTGTATATTATATGAATGAATGAATATACTTTTATTGTACACCACAAACAAATATACAGTTAACAAAACACAAAAAAGATTATAATATTATGTAAGTACAATTTGGCGGCCTTATCGCTACATAGCGATCTCTTCCAGGCAACCAAAGGTGTAAGGATTAGAACAGTGAGAACTAGGTAGGTGGTGCAATATAAATATACATAATATAATAGCGATTTATAGACAATACATGCAATAAAATAACATACAAATAACTAATACATGAAATTATATAAATTGCTAAAATATAATAAAAATAAAGTAAAACATATATAAATATAAATATACATACATATATATAAATATATAAACAAACTTACACATTTACTCAAATATAGATATATATATACATATACATAAAAAATTCCTCAAACAATAATATAAAGCAGATAAATACAATAGATACATAATCACTTAATTTATTCTAACGGTGTTAAAACGACTGAGACAAGTAATGCTCTTTAAGTAGTCGCTTAAATATAACAATCGTTTGTGCTTCACGTATACGCAACGGTAGGGCATTCCAGAGCTTGATAGATTGGACAGTAAAAGATTTATTAAAAAAAGGAAGTATTGTGAGTTGGAACCCTTAAAATGAATTTTCTTGAAGAACGTAGAGGTTCTCCTGGAAGCCCTACAAAACTAAACTTCTCCTTTAGATAAGGAGGTGTAGAAGGGTAAAATAATACACGGTACAGAATAGAAAGAATATGCATATTCCGTCAAAGTCGAATAGTAACCACTTGAGACGTGAGAGTAATTGGGAAATATGGTCAAATTTTGACAATCCAAATATGAACCGAATACTAGTGTTTTGAAGTCTCTCAAGCTTATTTAGCTGGTCCTCAGTTATGTCTACATAGCTTGCGTCAGCATAGTCGAGAATCGGAAGGAGAAGAGACTGTGCGAGCATAATTTTTGTAGGAATGGGAAGAAATGATCGAAGGCGACGCAGTGAACTAAGAGCGACAAAGGTTTTCTTACTTACCTCATTCAGTTGGCGTATCCAATTTAAGGAGTTATCGAAATAAATACCAAGATTTTTGACACTGTCAAAGTAAGGAATTACAATTCCATCGAATTCGATAGGTGGTACGGAGGACCAGTCAATTCTTGAGTTATATTTTTATATTTGCTTATTTAATATAATATTAAATAATATGATATCACAATTACATTTTAATGATATTTTTATCTAAATATTTTTAAAAGGTATCTATGTTTAATATAAAAAACATACTTAATGTATGTTTAACAAAACTTATTAATATAAACATTTAAATTACAAATATATTTATTTAAATTAGTATAAGTGTTCGTCGAATCGTTCATAAATGCTGGGTACGCGAAAGTTAAAAATGGACGAATTTATTCCACTTTGACTTTGATGTAGAAACCTAAAAAAAATAAAAGAATAATGAGCAGATTTAAATATAATAAATTTAGCCTAATTATGAACTTATATGTGTTATTTTCGTCCTATACGTAAGTACCCACAGAAACGTCGTATCTGAACAAATTAATTTCATAATCTACATTCCATGACACGAGATGGCGTCTTAGGAATAATCTGTTTTATTATTAATATATAATACTTTTTAATTGATTAAGTATCTCATTAACCGATGAAACGTAATATCTTGGTTTTTACTAACATTTCTTGAATTATTTGTGCAATATCTACTTAGATAAATCTCTTGATAAAAATATGCCATCGTGTGTACTTACACACGACGGCATATTTTTATCAAGAGTTTTTTTTTTTGAAATCAAAACATACGTGACAACTCTACAAGCGCCTAGCAAGTGACTGATTAAAGTGCGGTGTAATCACCGCAGTTGAATGGAACAGAGTAACTGAATGCGTTGTCGCCTCTACTACTTAGTACATAATAGCCCAATGGTATTCTTACACCGCTTTGCACGCTATGGAATGACTCAGCCTCTATATCCTTCAGACCGGAGCGCAACAGTACAAGCACAGCTATTATGCCAGAGAAATAAGTCAAACCTAGCCAGACGAACTCTTACCACTACTACTCGTACAACCACTAGACCAACGAGGTAGTTAAAGGTAAACGGCAAAGATAGGTATGGAACCTACAAGGAGTCCTACCACCAAGTAATATACATCTTAGATGAAGAAAATAAATATTTTACATAATATATTAATAGTAAGCGTATTACGCATTTAGTAAGTAAGGGCGATACAACATGTCTGAGTTTTATTGTTTCTGTCTAGACAGACTTTATATATACTACAGAATGAGAATATTTGTAATTTTATTTAACGCTATTGCCTTAATTAGTGTTTATTTTAGCGCTTGTATGCGGTAAACACTCTCACTATCATTGGCATAAGTGAAATAGTGCATTGTAGCTTAAAGTGCATACGATGCAATGTAAAAAAATGTTTCGGTAAATGACTAGTACTGTTACAAGAGTGTCATCATTACCGCCCTTCAAAAGTCTACTACTGATTATAGGCTACCCCAAGGAATGCCACAAAGCGTAGCCCTGAGCTACCTATTTCTTACCAGGTCGTTACTCCATCTTTTTTTTATAGAATATGGTGATAAACGAACACACAATCCACCTGGTGGTAAGTGATTGCTGTGGCCCATAGACATTTACATTTATCCTCAATTACGAATCAAAATGCAGATGCGTTGTCACCCGTGAGGACTAAGATGGAATGCCTTGTTTCCAGTAAAAAGGGTCTCCGGTTCTCTACACTCACCATACGAAACACAGCAGCATTAAGCTACTATTTGACGCTGGTATTCCGTGAGAGCACTCCCCCTCCTTCTCTTCCTCCCCGCTCGAGTCGACCCATTCTAGTGTGAATACGCCCCACACTTCGTAAAGTAGTACGAGGCTGCCACTCTAGAACCTTAACAATTGAGGTTAGGGTGAGGATATTTTATTAGCGAAGGCGGGAGTTGAATTCGGCTGGTCCGCATCTTTTTTTTGTAATTAATAAGAACTAGTGCTTATGCATTAATACTATCTTGAAGAAACCTGTATAACTGAGATAATAAAATAAACTGTTTCCAAGACTTGTGAAATTCGTCATCATTGCGTTGGCGCGGCGGATTCATTCCTGTCCTAAAATATTCCAGTTTCAGTGACTTGTGAGAACGCCTATACCCGATAGTAGGGCGGATGTAAGTTGCTACTTTAGCATAGAATCTAATAATTTTTAATGAATATAGAATATAAGAGTACTTACAGAAAGTTGTTTATACTTTTCCCTCTGGTTCGAAAAAAAAACCTCTACCCTGAGAAAAATTTATAACAAATCACGAAGGACATTTTTTACTAAAGATAAATTCATAATTAAATATTTTACGGTATAATTGGCGGTGTAAGAATATCCACTACTCCATATCGTCCTGTGGGCGTCGTAAAAGTGACATGGGGAAACTGACTCAAGGGATGAGCAGCAGCAACTTTCTGCAACAGCTCAAAATAGTAATAAAAACTGCGGTGATCAGCAAATAAAACTTTATCATAGTTTAAGTATCATTGCATATAGCGTTTAGGGTATTTTACTCTTATATCGTGAGAAAACCTAGGTCTTAAAAAATAAAACGTATTTTAAATTGATCATCCCAGTAAAGTCTTTTCCGTCTAGTAGTACGTTGGGATACCATACTCTAACCAATTTCTGCCTATAAATAATAGGGCAGTAAAAATTGACGTTTTTTTTGGTCAACAAGCACTAAATTTCCAACCCAATTTTTATTTTTTGTAAGGATAAGTTACTGAGCAAAAAATCACAGAATGCTGACAGATCCTTGTGGCGCTTCAAGCGCCATCTTGAAAAAAGTTTTTCAGCCGATGTATCGGAAACTATGCACTTTACGTTATGGAGACCATTATTGTAGAAAATAAAGTTTTACATCTTTTTTTCCAGTAAACTTTTCGTAAAACTTACCGTTTACTATTTATGACCCATTTAATGAACCGATTTTTCTATCGCGGCCAATAAATCTTGAACATTAGAATTTAATTAGAATCTTTGAACATTAGATTAATAAATAAAATGCATTAATCCATTTCTAAAGATCAGTTTATTCTCTACAACTTTTAAGATCGTAATCAAGATATGCATAGTTGCTGAGTCACCCGCCGAGCGTCGGCCGAGCTCGGCTACAATTAAGTAGTCCTACAATTAAAGTCCTATAACCCAAAAAGTATGAATATTAGAAAAAAAAGTTTGAAACAAAAGTTGTAGAAAATAAATTTATCTTTAAAAATTGATAAATGCGTTTTATTTATTAATCTGATATTTCAAGAGTTATTGGCCTCTATAGAAAAACCGGTTCATTAAATGTTCCATAAATCGTAATCGGTACGTTTTACAAAAATATTTACTGAAAACAAAAGATGCGAAATTTTATTTTCTACAATAGTGGTTTCTATAACTTTTGCCTTAAAGTGCATAGTTTTCGAGATATCGGTTCAAACGTTTTTTCAAAATGACGCTTGAAGCGTAACCTAGATCTGTGAGCATTTTGTGATTTTATGCTCAGTAAGCGATCCTAAACCATAAAAAAGTAAAAATTGGATCGGAAATTTTGTGCAAAGTTAATTTTATTTTTACTTTACTATGACAATTTATGCGCTTCAGTGTTCCGGTTTGACGATTATAGGCATCCAATCTTATCGTCACCAGAGGCAACGATGTATCTGTTACATACGAGGGCGACACTGAAAGTTTTTAGAACTAGCCACTTATGAACGACATAATAAAAAAGATGAGAATTTTGAAAATGGAACTCTTTGCCAATATTATTGTGTATGTATTTTATTAATTTGCCATTTGTTTATGATTTGGCGGAAAATTGAAAATTGTCTGTGTCACTTCAGTATGAATTTAACGCGAGAAATTTTTTCGTACAATGATTTTTATGACTTTCTATGACATTTAAGTCAACAAGAAAGTTATGATAGACTTCGATTGGCCTTTCACGATGAAGCTCCATCTTGTGCCACTGTTTACAATTTATTTAATGAGTTTAAATGTGGTTACACTAATGTCACCGATGATCTGCGTGAGGGACGGCCTTCTGCGATGACGACTGAAGTTAGCATCAGTGTTGTGCGGCGTATGATACAGACGGACAAAAGAGTGAGTTATCAGCAGATTTGAACAAGCTTGAGCATTGGTATGAGTCTAGTGCAAAAAATCCTCCATGAACGTGTATCGGTAAGGAAGTTTTGTGTCTGGTGGATACCTCATAATTTGACAGAGGCCCAAAAACTCCGTCATGTTGATTGGTGTCGTGAAATGGTTCAAAGGTTTAACGGAGGTGGCTCATATGCTGTGTTCGACATACTGACGGGTAAAGAAAGCTGCATTTATTGTTATGATTCTGAAACTAAGAGACAGTCCTCTGTGTGGGTGTTTCCTTCCGAGGAGTTGCCAACTAAAGTAAAGAGAGGTCGATGCGTGGGAAAAAAGATGGTGGCTTTATTCTTCGGAAGGACAGGTTACTACGCGACAACTGTTTTCTAGTATCAAAAAACAGTTACTGCAGAGTGGTACACTAACAACTGTTTGCCACTTGCCTTGAAAGAAGTTCGGGAGAAACGACCTCTCAGTAAGATCCTCCTTCGCCACGACAACGCCTCGTCGCACACTGCCAAGTAAACAATCGACTACATGGTGACGTCAGACGTAAAATTACTGGGTCACCCGCCCTATAGCCCTGAACTCACACCTTGCAATTTTTATTTACATATGAAAATGAAAGAACAACTTCGAGGATAACGGTTTATGGACGCTGACGAAGCAGTGGCTGCATTTTAAAATGCCGTCGTAGGGTTCTCCTTCTTTTTAAAAATGGGATTAACAATATTAGCTTTCGGTATCCTTTGTTGCCTTTGCGAATACCAGCCCCAGTAAGATTGTGAGTACAGGTAACACTTTTTACATAATAACGGTATATTTTGAAAAGGCCTGTGACGTGCACCAGACAAAATATGTCGTAAAGAGAGGTGACATCAAGTAAATGATTTTTTATTATTATTCTTATGTAAATCCTTAACGGATACATCCGTAGCTTATAAACTATTATGGCTATTTCCGTGTAGTAGCGAATAAGAATATCCACTACCACATATCTTCCCGTGAGTGTCGTAAAAGGCGACAGAGGGAAACAGGTAGGAAATGGACAGCAGCATCTTCCTGATAACAGCAATTGTACAAAAAAAATACTGCGGTTGCCAACCCGTTAGCAAAGCGTGGCATCTATGGAAATATAGCAATGATGAGCTATGACACAAACAAACAGCCTACAGTCCCCGGCGGCCCCGTTACTCCTGGCTACGTTGGCGACCATGGAAACGGCGGAGCAGGAGCTGCCAAGAATCTCCAATGGATTTTCGATTGCCACCTAAGACGACTCAACCCGGCAACATACAACGCACGAACCTTAAAGACTGACTAGAAGATCTTGGAACTGGAAAAAGAGATAGACAAGCTGCGATGGAATATTATAGGATTATCGGAGGTCCGAAAAGAGGGGGAGCAAACAATAAAAATATAAGGAAGATACTTCTACAGCAATGCATTCCTCCAAAACCCAATATACCGTGTAATAGAAGACTTTAACGCAAAACTAGGTACAAGAAAGAACGGTGAGCTGAAGGTAAGAAAATTTGGGTTAGGGCAAAGGAACCTAAGGGGCCAGCAGCTGGCCGACTTCATGGAGAAAGAGGGGCTCTATATGATGAACTCTTTCTTCCAGAAAGCCAGTACACCGCCTGAAACTATACAATGCGCAAGATCGACCTCACATAGAAAAATGGTCCCATCTCTGGTCCGGGGCTCCCCAGTGCTAGCTCCTTCCACTTCACCGCATCAAGGGCAGAGCAGCTCAAATCGTCGACAACCGCTGAACCTAAACGTTAAATTGAAAAAGTTTCGTCTAATGGTCTAATGAAGTCAACGCTCTGCCCCTTCGTGCTCTAATCCAAATACCCGAAACCTTTCAGCTCGAGTTAAAAAACCATTTTCAGTGCCTAGAAAACTGCAAAGCAGTGAACGATATAAATGACAAACTCATGGATACTGTCCCTGTGGTCGGAGCTAAGTTTTGCAAGACCCGCCGCAAAAGAACACAAAACTCTCCCATCGCACTCTTAATCTTATGGCTGTCTCGTTGGTCTAGTGGTTGTAGTAGTTTGACTGATGATCATGAGGTCCTGGGTTCGAATCTCGGGTCGGGCCAAAAAATCGATTATCGAGTTTTTATGTCAAGAAATTCTCAGTAATTATTCAGAGTCAGGATGTTAGCGGTGTCTCACACCCGTGCCTCAGAAAGCACGTAAAGCCATTCGTCCTTTTTTTTTGCGGATGGAAAATCATCTAATGACCCCTTTCGCTCTGGGTGGAGCGTAAGGGAGTGTCAGACTTTTACTGACTAAAAACCATCCGTGTTCCTTCAGTGCCCTTACGTTCCGGAGCCGCGGTATCTCTTTCGAACAGCCCGCAGCCCCGGCAGGCGTTGGCCCTTACGGGCCCCTTCACGCTGCTGACAGCTCTTTGAGGCGCGCGTGGAACAAAACGCGCCGTCGACACGGCCTGTCGTCGTTAGACGGATGGACGGCGAGCTACCCATTGCTCGCCGTTCACAGGCCCGCGCCTACGGTGGCCGGGGGCACGACGTAGCCCCCGACGCCCGGGGCGTCTCCCGCGGTGGCCGGGGAGGAAAGCTGCTGCTTTCTCCTTCTCCCGCTCCGCCACCTCCTTCGCTAGCATCACTGCTTCGCAGAAGGTGGTGACGGCATCCCATTCCGTCTCGCTCCGGACCATGGCTTCGACCAGGGCCGGACGCGAGAGGTCGCCGCCGCCTATCGCCGCTACGAGGACACGGCGGTGCTCCGCCCAAGCAGGGAACAACAAACGTCGGAAGTGCTCAACGAAGTTCCATCGGCCGTCGAGGACGAGTCCTAGGTACTTCAGCGTCGACTCGACGCCAATGGATACCCCTCCTACCATCACTGAGGATCCTGGTGGAAAGCCATTTGTCCTGTGCCTAATCTTTCTCCGGTCGTGTCGGTTTACCGTCCCATCGGATTATGAGAGTGAGGGAATAGAGAGTGCACCTGTGCTTGCGCATACACTTGGGCACTATAACCCTGTTCTGCTCCAATGGCTAGTCTCCGTTGTGGCTGGCTGCCATGGCCGGAATTCGGTCAGGAGGACATTATTATACGAGAAAAGCTACAATCTTCAACAGATTTGACAGCATACGAGTACAGGCAACTGAATAGACAGATCTCCAAATGCGGCATGCGACGGGATTTACGCAACTATAATCCTGCTCGTATTGAAGAAGCAATTAAGTGAAACCAGGGCTTCAAAGATTTTGAGATCTGTCAGCCAGAAAGAGCCAACTGTCAAAGCTAAAGACTGAGTGTGGTAGCATCGTTTCCAGGACACCTGAGACTTTGAGTGTGATTGAGATGTTCTATGGGCAGCTGTACACATCATCGTTGGAGACACATGCAAGTGTGAGTAGCAATCCAAGAGAAAATCTTATTACTATTATTATTAACTAGCACTTGAAATTGCAAATAACAAAGTGCTGTCGAGAAATAAACTGTTGCTGGCGAGGATCAAACTGGAGTCGCGTAGTATAAATTTTTGTGTAGTATAAAATTTAGGTCAGCTCTTATTTTATGAGTTACCTCAGCTACTTAAAACAAAATACAAAAAGTAAACAAATATCGCTTTAAATTATCTAAATAAAATGAAGTCCTTAACAATATAATTTTAGATGAAATAAAATGAAGTACTTAACAATATAATTTTAGAGACGTCGTCTTTACGAGCGATATTACAATATTCTATCTCTGCTGGTATTTTATTTTTATCATTTTCCGTCCCTTCTAATTTGATTCAGCAATTTCTTTTTAATATTAAATAATATTTATTCATATGATATTAAACATTTAAAGTCATTTGGGTTATGATGGTATTTCGACACTGGAATTATATATAATTGTTTTCAAACATTGTGCATAATGTTGTATATTTATAAAAAAATTCATCAATCAAACTAACTCGAAACGTATGCGAATACATCTCGGGCATTTGTTAATCTTAGCTATTATGCTTGTTATGCTTACCATTAAACTAAATCAAGCTCTGGTTTGAAGTGTGTTTAAGCTATCTGACCTAAAGCTGTCTTCTATTGCTCTTATAGTAGTGCCACAAATAATATAGAGATACTCTACTTGCTAAGCTGAGACTATGAGATCGAAGAAAGAGTTTATCGTGGTCTGTATACGATTACATAATGTAACATAAATTGACGTCCCAAGATTTCCCAACCTACTAAATTACTACAGTACGTTAGGTTAATATGGTCATCTTATGCTTTGCCGCCTTATAAAAACTTTTTTTTAAAAATAGACCGCCGAAAGAACTGAAAAGCTAAAAATAATTAACCTTTTTCTTCTACCTTCATAAATAAGTTCTGGAATAAATGTATGTGTACTTAAGTATATATTTTTGTAACTATTTTGAGTTTTTATTAAATTTAATAACGAAGTTCTTAAACTAAGGCAAGTATACCTTAGTAATTTTGAGTCGGCGCCAAACAAGCAAATTAATTAATTACGTAAACCTTAATGCGCAACACGACAAGCCCCTTCGCCGGAAAATGTCAAATTTCCGAAAATTTTATGTCAGCGAGACAGCAACTCGAACGGGCAAACACGTGAGAGCACACGACGTTGCGAGCAGTCGTGTGGAGAGCATATTTTTTGAAATGTTAATGCTTATCTCTGAAGATTTCACTTTGCATTGTTTATTTAATTAAATTATTTCTTCAAATTTAAGGTAAAGGTAAGTGAAGTTTTATTTATTGGTTGCATACAACAACTTAAAATAATTAGAACGCAAAAAGTTGTCATTAATATGAGTTCTTCCGGGTCGATTGTACAAATGGGCGTGCCTCAAAGCTCAATTCACGACCCCTTTCTGTTTCTTGTATTAATGACTTACCTTACATAGTAGGGGATAACCTTGATATAGTATTATTTGCTCATGATACTTCATTAATTTTCATATTAAAACGACAATTATTAAATTACGACGAAGTGAATAATGCTATAGCTAAGTTAGTTAATTGGTTTAATGTTAATAATTTGCATTTGAATGGAACTAAAACTAAATTTATGAAATTTGTAACTGCTAATGTTACACATGTTAATACTAATGTAATTTTAAATGGGGAGAAACTGAGTCTTGTTGATACCACCGTTTTTCTTGGAATCACACTGGACGCAAAGCTTCAATGGCTCCCCCATATATCAAAACTAGCTAGCAGACTTAGTTCTACAGCATATGCTGTAAAAAAGATTTGAACTCTTACCAGTGTTGAAACAGCTAGAATAGTTTACTTTAGTTATTTCCATAGCATTATGTCGTATGGCATTTTGATATGGAGACACGGGACTGACACTGAACTTATATTTATTTTACAGAAGAGGGCCAATAGAGCAATATATAATTTAAAACCAAAAGAGTCACTCAGACAAACATTTAAAAAAATTAATATATTAACTCTGGCCTCTCAAAACATTTATGAAAATGTAATGTACGTACACAAAAATAAAAGCAGTTTTGCGAAAATAAGTGATATTCATTCTGTAAATACTAGGAACAGACATAAGCTAATAGTACCAGTTACTCAAATCCACCGAGTCAGTAATTCATTCTTGGGGCGATGTATACGCTTTTACAACAAAATCCCAGAAAATATACAAAATTTGTCATACACAAAGTTCAAAAATGTTATTAAACTGTTTGTATTAAAAGGGTTATTATAATATTGAGGAATTAATGGATGATAATAACCCCTGGGAAGGGTGATCGCTACCAAGCTATTTCTAATTTGTCTTGTGTTGCTAATTGTAAACATGATCGTAAGCTATTATTGGAAAAAAATAGTACCGCTGGGTTTCTTGCTGGTTCTTCCCAGGACAGAGATTTTTTTTGCGTACCGGTGTAAATGAAAAAATTGACTTTCAATAAGTATTGTTATAAACTACATTGAATAAAAAAGTTTCTGTTTCTGTTTCCGTCTTACATTTCTGCGCAGTTGGATAGGTTTATTACTCTGATTTTGTACTCGGATAGCCATCGTAACCTTACTGTACAAACACTTCAGCACTTCGATATACTGAAAGTCAACTTGGTACTGATAAAGGGACTGTAGCATCGCCCAAATTTTGACAGAATCAAAAGCTTTCTCACAGTCCTCATATGCAAGGCAAAGTGGCAGATTGTGCTCTTCGGACTTCTGTACAATTTTCCGAAGGGTATGTATGGCCTTTTCGGAAACCGGCTTGTTCGGGAGGCTGGAAGTCGTCGAGTCTGCGAGCGAGACGATTCGTAATGACTCTCGAAAACAGCACGTAGACGCAGTTTAGAAGGGATATTGGTTATTAGTTCTTCAAAAGGGCGCTGTCACCTTTCTTGAAGAACAAGATCACCACACTTCTGCTCCACGCCTCCGGAGTAGTGCCACCATGGAGGACGGAATTAAAGAGCCTCTGAAGGACTTCAAGTACCGGTTTTCCACCTGCTTTCAGAAACTCCACTGTAATTCTTTTCTCGCCCGGGGACTTGCCATTTTTAAGGTGCCGGAGAGCCATTCTAATCTCGCTCACACTTTCGTCCGGGATATCATTGGAATGGTGTCGGATAAGACTTGCTCTTGGATCGCTACTCATACTTGCGTGTGGTTCCGACGATGACGTGTACAGCTGCCCATAGAACCTCTCAATCTCACTCAAAATCTCAGGTGTCCCGGAAACGATGTTGCCACGCTCAATCTTTAGCTTTTTCTGACAGACAGATCCCTGCCAAAGACTTTGGAGCCTTGGTTCTTCTCAGTCGCTCTTTCAATATGAGCTGTTTTGAAGTTGCGTAGGTTCCGCCGCATGTATTTGGAGATCTGTCTGTTCAGTTGCCCGTATGCATCCAAATCTGCTGAAAACTGCAGTTTCATTTCCCGTCTAAAATCCATGAGATTAAAAGTGTGATCGGAGAGTTTTTATGTTCTTCTGCGGTGGGTCTTGCAGAACTTAGCTCCGACCGCATTGACAGTTTCCACGAGCTTGTCATTCATATCGTATACTGCATTGCAATTTTCTAGGCACTGAAAACGGTTTTGAAATGCAAGCTGAAATGTTTCGAGATTTTGGTTTAGAGCACGAGGGGGGACGGAGCGTGGACTTCATTAGACGAAATCTCTCAATCTTAATGTTTGGGGTCAGTGTACCTCTAAACATTCGGTGACCGATGCCATTTTTCACCCTCGCGATCACTGAGACATCACTGAACAGTTGGCGTTTGGTCGTCATAATGAAGTCAATCTCATTTTTTGTCGATTTTTTGTCGGGGGCTCGACAAGGTCCACTTCATGTGGGGCCGCTTCTGGAAGAAAGAGTTAATCATATGGATTCCATCTTTCAACATGAAGTCGGCCAGCTGCTGGCCCCTTGAGTTACGTTGCCCTATTCCAAATTTCCATCACCACAACTTCAGCTCACCGCTTTCTCTTGTGCCTAGTTTTGCGTCGAAGTCTCCCATAAACACCTTATAGTGGGTGTTGGAGGAATGCATGGCTCTAGAGATATCCTCATATATTTCCTCCACCTCCTCTTTGGGATGTGCCGAGCTTGATGTTTAAACCTGTATGACCTTCAGCGAATACCGCTTAGGAATTCTGAGTACTAGGTATACGAGACTTGTGGACTATAAATCCGGCATCTCCTTGGGACAGATGGTCACCCTCCCGGTGGTAAAAAAAATTGCCAAATTCGAGGATTAACGTGTCCTCCCCCTCCCTTCAGACCTCGAATAATCCTATTATATGCCAGCGCAACTTGTCCACCTCTTCTTCCAGCTCCAGTATCTTCTCGTCAGTCCTCAGGGTACGTGCGTTATATGTTGCCAGGTCGAGTCGTCATAGGTGTCAACCGAACCTCCACCGGAGATTCTTAGCACCCTCTGCCCCACCGTTACCATGGTCGCCACCGTAGACAGTAATAGCGGAGCCGCCGGAGATCGGGAGCTATTGGATGTTTGCCACAGTTGCCACGCTTGGCGAGTGGGTTGGCAACCGTAGTTATTTTTATTGCATTGTTGTTGCTATCAGAAAGATGCTGCTGCTTTTCTCCTGCCTGCCTCCCTCTTTTGCCTCTTACGACACCCACGGGAAGATATGGGATAGTGGATATTCTCAGTCGCCATTACACGGCATTTATTTACTTATGTTCAAATCAATTTAATCAACTAAACATGTACGGATACATAAGAACGAAATGGGAAAGGAAGTACAAACTTAATGCGTCAGACAAAAAACTAGTATTTTTCTCTCGCTCTCAAATTAAGTGTGCAGAGAGAAAAAATACTTGTTTTTTTGTCCCTTGAGTGAATTTACAAAGCTAGCATTATACATTATATATTATGTACATAATTTCAAAATATAAATGCGTACAATGTAGCATATAGAATAGTTATACTGTCGTATTAGGATAACCAGTAAAGACCTTATTTATTTATTTATTTACACTTTATTGCACCATAAAAAGATTACAAAGGGCGGACTTAATGCCATTAGGCATTCTCTCCCAGTCAACCCGGGACGTGTGGAAATTATGTGATAGGTGACAAAATAAAATGAACAATAGAGTAAATCAAGGAAAAAAACTACTGATAAACTTAAAAACAAACTAATATTATATATACAAATTCAATAAACTTATATACTCCAAAATATAATACAGATAATATATAATATATACATACATATTCATAGATACATAAATATATACATATTTTAAATACAAATAAATATATAATATAAACCTATAAATAAAATAACAACAAAGGTAACCAAAATTAAGCATATTAACTATCATCTAATATTTTCATAAAATGCTTATGTACCAATCTTTTAAAAGCAGTCTTATTAGATGTTTTTCTGACGTCATCGGGCAAGGAGTTCCAGAGCAGTGCAGCCTGAATTGTGAAGGATTTACCGACAAAATTAGTAAAATGTAGAGGGATACTTAGTTTATTATTATATGAGGAACGCAGAGTTCTATCATGCGTTAGGGAAATATATTGGAATTTTTCCTTGAGATAAGAAGGAGTGGATGGATCATTTAAGATAGAGAAGAGAACAAGCAAAATTCTAGAGTCACGCCTCTGTTTAATAGTAAGCCATTTTAGGCGAGAGCGATAGTGAGAAATATGATCAAATTTACGGAGATTGAAAATGTATCTGACGCAATTGTTGAGAAGGCGCTCTAGCTTGTTGAGAAGATTTTGGTTTAAATCCGGGTAACACACGTCTGCATAATCAATGATTGGTAGTATAAGTGACTGTACAAGCATAATTTTAGTCTTAAAGGGGAGAAAATTTTTCAATCGATAAAGTGAACGTAAAGACCCAGAGACTTTACGACATGTTTCGGAGATATGAACCCCCCCAGGACAGAGTACTATCGATATGGAGACCTAGATTTTTAACTGAGGGAGAGAACGGTATCAGACGATCATTATAATAGACGGGAGGTAGACTAGCGGCATCTATTTTAGCAAGCATCCTTGAGCTACCCACAATCATCGCTTGGCATTTCGTAGGGTTGACAGACACTCCAAAACGCATAGACCAATCACAGACTGACTTGAGATTTGAATTCAATTTGTTTATCGCATAATGGATGTCAGAAATGTCAGATTGTACATAAATTTGTAGGTCATCAGCATACAGATGGTACGAACAATCAATATTAGATGTGATGGAATTAATAAAAATAGAGAAGATTAATGGAGAAAGTATACCGCCTTGCGGTACGCCAGAAATCAGGTCAACCCACTGTGAATTCATTTGCTCCACGTGGACAGACTGTTGACGTCCGCGAAGATAAGATGAGAACCATTCCAGGACTGACGGTGCAAACCTATAATAAGAAAGGATAGCAAGAAGGATATCATGGTCAACTGTGTTAAAAGCATTAGAAAAGTCAACGAGCACTACAACTGTAACTTTCTTGTTTTCCATTCCTTCTCTAATGTCTTCAGTTATTTTAAGTAAGGCAGTTGTAGTGCTGTGACCAGGACGAAAGCCGGACTGAAAAGTACTCAGCAGGTTATGTTTATATATGAAATTGGAAATTTGCTTATGAACACACCTTCTGTCGCCTCTTACGACACCGACGGGATGATATGGGGTAGTGGATATTCTTACACTGGCATTACAGAGTGAAGTTCTTCAAAATATATTTGGACGCATTGCCTTTTAAACATACACAAGACGGGGGCAATGGTGCGGAAAAAAGTTTGTCACGATGATGCGTAGACTGTTTTGCAACGTCTTATTTTCTTTCAAGGTGAAAATATTGTAGCGTACAAATTAAAATATTTTAATGAAAATATTAAAGTGTGAATTGAGTGTAAATTACACTCATGAAAGGGCTTCCTTTCTTGCAAGACACTATTCTCTGTTCTTGCACTTGGTTTTTAAGACATTTAGTGCCGATTTTATAAAGAGATTTAAATCTATTGCCATCTATAAAAAAATAAGTTCATGTGATCAAATAATTTGAATGTTCCTATAGATAATACGATGTTAATTTAAAAATAAATTCTTAAAAAATATTGGTAAAAGGAACTAATTACGTAAAACTTATCTATATGGACACACATGCAAGGTGTCGTAGGCACGTGGCCCGAGGGTGACGGGCGGAAGTTACGAGGCCGTTTATCCGGCCTTTAATTGCGACTTTAGTTAAAGCAATTTTAGTAACAATTAGGTAACGTAATGAAGAGTTTACTGGTCAAATCCGTGCGAATTAGTGCAATTTATGTGTCTAGGATATTAAACTAAACGATATAGGAGAAATTCTTCTTTTAGATAATATATAAAAATAATATGTAAGGACGACTGTCATTATCATAGCACTTGGCCAAATTATCATAACTCTTGGCCAACACTCCGTCAAAAATTTTCCTAATCTGACATTGATTTTGTACCGTACCACCCATTTCCACTCGAGAACAGTCACCCTCTCGATAATAATTTATTGCATTTTAATCCTGTTTCAGATTTCAATATTCCTCATAATGTTTCATTTCATGGTATGTTCCATGGAGATTTGCACGACTCTTAATTGGAGTAAATTTCGCAAGCGTTAGCATAGTTAGTAAAATATGATAAAAAAGTAAGGACACAATGTGTTAAAATAATTTTAGATGTTGGGTGTTCACTATGTATAATCATACATAATTATCTAAAATACTTCGTAACTCTTATCGTAGCACGAAACAAATAAGTTTCTAAATCCACAGCAACCTCAATAAACCTTAACAACGTTCCGTTTCTGAATTTTGTTACAAATGTCTATACATATTGCACACTAACAGAATTTTCTCCACCAACGCAATTTTCAAAACTAAACCGAGGCTTTGTAATCAAAAAGGGATTATTTGTTCCTCTGTTCTCCAAACCACGAAGTAAACGTTATGTGAGCCGAAATCCGATCCCGGGTTATGAAATGGTTAGTGTAGTGTAAATGGGTAGTGTGTAAATTTTAAGAACAAAAAACACGTGACTTAAATTTGTGTTTAATTTAATTTAAGTAACGTGTTTTTTGTTATTAAAATTGACATGGCTAAATTTGAGTTTAAACTTGAGATTATCTCTAAATGCTGGCCTAAATGAAACTAAAGAGGATACCCCGGTGTGTATCTCACAACCTCACCGCTGCTCAGAAGCAAACCAAACAAAAGTGAAGTAATTTAGATCGTTATTTTTTCACTTTGTTGGGTCATCTGGTATTAATTAAGCTGGGTATCTTTGCACATATAACAACAAGAAAAGATAAATACACAGTACAGTTGCCAATTTTAAAACTTTAGCAATCATCTCCTTTATGAGGCAATCTATTGAGAGGTGTATGTTCAGCAGTAGACTTTTGATACGTTTATATTTTGAATCTTGTATCTCAATAAGATATCAGCTGTTAATAATTTCAGTTGGGGGATATCACCATAGTTGTGGGTCTATAGAAGTCTTTGAGAAGTCTTTTCCTATAGAAGTTATTACTTAGGGTAGACTTATGTTTAGCAAGTTGTAAAGGACTGCAATAATGAAAGATGATTAAATTTAGCTCTTATTAAGTCCATTCAAATTGGCACCTATGGCAAAATCACTTTGGCTGGTTTTTCGTCTCCTAAAACACAGGAAATTTTCTACGTGTTTCCCAATTTTTAAGATTATAAATATTTTTCATTACGAGTATAATACCAATACCATGAGGCTAATTAGTAAATGTTTGAATGTCGTATATGCGTGCCCCTGAACGATGGAATGTTTGAAGTTTAAAGTTGTTTGCTTTGTTAAATATCAAAGTTTTAACCATTTGCATTATCACATTTCGGGTTTGAGTTTAAATCAGTTCACTAAAGAGATATGTTAAAATTAGTGTAGCTTAATAATTTGCAACAATTCTTTGCAAAGAGGAAGAGTACATAATACGGGCCGAAGTAGAATAATTTTATTCCGGAATATTGCATGGTTCCTGGGGTTTAGGTCTGAAACACAACTTTGCAAGTACCTGTTAATGGTCTTAGGTCTTGATATTTCGATTCAATATATTGGCTGTGGTTTTCAGACATGATGTTGTTTTACGACCTTCTTTTGGCGAAGCCACAGTCAGAAGCTAGTCATTAATAATGTTTTCTTATATTTACGCGAACACTGCACATTGAAATAATACCAGTTTTTAAGGAATTTATCGCGTGTATTTAACTTTTTAGTTACCCGACGTTTCGAACGCTTTACAGCACTCATGGTCACGGGCAGGACTGAGATGTTCAACGTCCATATGTCATAGTTAACCGCGGTTACCATAGATAAAAATTTAACTTTTGTTCCGATCTATGCAGTATGAAATTATGGTATCTTGAAGTCTTGCAGTTGTATGCTTGGGTTGGGATTTAATTTTATTTATTATAGGATCCCAAGCAGATGGTAGCACCCAGCCATCTTCTCTATTGAAATTAGGATGTTTTTTGATTTCAATAGCCTCGCGAATCATCCTTGGAAGGAATCGGTGTTCTTTAGCGAGGATCTGCGGTCTATCAAATCTGATGTAGTGACGGGGGCGATCCTGTACGTGTTTACAGACTGCAGACTTCCCGGAGCGTCGATTCTTCACATCAGCTATATGTTCTTTAACGCGGGTTTTTATTGATCTTTTAGTTTGTCCTATGTAGGAGAGACCACATTCACAATCAAGCTTGTACACTCCTGCATCTTGCAGAGGGACATTACACTTGACCGATGGTAAAAACTGACCAATCTTCATCAGGGGCTTGAAGTATGTTTTGATGGAAGCGCGCTTCAAGATGTAGCCAATCTTGTCAGTGACTCCTCCAACACATAGCAGTACAGCAGGTACACGCTCGACTGTGGCCGGCTTCACTCGTTCACTGTAACGTAGGCGCGGGACTCGAAGCTTGTTGTCATGCAAAACTTGCTTGACATGGTGGAGCTCTGCAGCCAGGTGTTTACTGTCACAGATCCCTCGTGCTCTCTGAAACAAAGATTTACCCACGGTAGCTAACTGTGAAGGATGGTGGTGAGAATCACCGTTTAAATATCTATCTGTATGGGTCTTTTTTTCTATACACAGTATGGCTCAAGGTGTTATCAGGATTCCGAATTACTAACACATCTAGAAAAGCTAAGGAATTGTTTGCCTCTAACTCCATTGTGAACTGAATTTTAGAATTTATAGAGTTAAGATGGTCTAAAAACGCAGTTACTTTATCTAAAGGTAGACTTGTGAAAGTGTCGTCTACGTACCGCTTGCAGAACCTTGGATTTATGGGAGAACTAAGCAGGGCTTTCTCCTCAAAGTCTTCCATGAATATGTCGGCGACAATGGGAGATACAGGTGAGCCCATCGCCACACCATCTACTTGCTTGTAGAACTCCTCCTTCCACAATAGGTAGCCAGATGTAAGACAGTGTCTGAGTAATACTGCATATTCTACGGGCATGTTGTTTTCTTCCAGCCTTCTAGTTACAATTGAGATGCAGTCTTCAACAGGTAAGCATGTAAACAATGACTGCACATCAAAACTGACCATAGTTTCATTGTCTGCCAGATGTAGGTCTTTAATCTCGCTGACAAAATGGTAGGAATCCTTTATGTGTGCTCTTGTATGTCCCCTGAGTGGTGAGAGTATTTTCGCTAAGTGTTGAGCCAATCTGTAATTTGGTGAATCGATTTGGCTCACTATGGGACGTAATGGAGCATTGGGCTTGTGTATTTTTGGTAACCCATACAATTTTGGTGATTTGGCGCACATAGGTGTTATCCATTTTACGTCCAGATTTAATTTTTCGGAGTGTTTCTTTATGAGGTCACTAGTTGTTTTTAGTGTGCTATTTGTTGGGTCGTTTTTAACCTTTTTATAAGTACTTACATCCGACAAAAGTTTTTGTATTTTAGAATTGTAATCTGATGTATCCACTACCTACTACCGTGGCGTTTCCCTTATCTGCGCGGAGAATCGTAAGTTCGTGTTTATTGCGTAGGTTCTTTAACGCTACAAATTCGTCTTTGGGAAGATTTGGTTTAGGCACTGAACATCGACGTAACATAGACGAGATGTCTTGACGTATCGCCTCCAAATCTTCTTTCCGCATATTGTTTTTAAATAAACAGTCCTCGTCCCTACAGATAATTTCTTCGTACGGTAATTTGCGGGGTGTAATTGCAAAGTTGAGGCCTTTGGATAAAACCCTAATTGTTGCATCATCCAGTGTTTGTTTTGGCAGATTATAGAGCGCGATTAATCTATGATCTGTGTTTGTCAGTGGTTGCTTTCGGTTCTGGCATTGATTCAGATGTTTAACATTTGACTTGTTCGTTAATTTTTCATATTTTTCTATATGTTTGTTTTTTCATTCATTGTATTTACTAATTTCGCGTTTATTTAATGTTTCCATGCAAAAATTATAGTCAATCGTCGTTAAAACTTTCTTCAAATCACTGGATGATTCGATGGATGATGACCGCAAATTACCGTACGAAGAAATTATCTGTAGTGTCGAGGACTGTTTATTTAAAAACAATATGCGGAAAGAAGATTTGGAGGCGATACGTCAAGACATCTCGTCTTTGTTACGTCGATGTTCAGTGCCTAAACCGAATCTTCCCAAAGACGAATTTATAGCGTTAAAGAACCTACGCAATAAACACGAACTTACGATTCTCCGCGCAGATAAGGGAAACGCCACGGTAGTCATGGATACGTCAGATTATAATTCTAAAATACAAAAACTTTTGTCGGATGTAAGTACTTATAAAAAGGTTAAAAACGACCCAACAAATAGCACACTAAAAACAACTAGTGACCTCATAAAGAAACACTCCGAAAAATTAAATCTGGACGTAAAATGGATAATACCTACGTGCGGGTTACCAAAAATACACAAGCCCAATGCTCCATTACGTCCCATAGTGAGCCAAATCGATTCACCAAATTACAGATTGGCTCAACACTTAGCGAAAATACTCTCACCGCTCAGGGGACATACAAGAGCACACATAAAGGATTCCTACCATTTTGTCAGCGAGATTAAAGACCTGCCTGAAAGAGATTAGAGATGCCGTGTAGTGGCGGTTAAGAATATCCACTACCCCATATCTTCCCGTGGGTGTCGTAAGAGGCGACAGAGGGAGACAGGCAGGAGATGGGCAGCAGCATCTTCCTGATAACAGCAACTGTACGACAAAAAAAAAACTGCGGTTGCCAACCCGCTCGCCAAGCGTGGCAACTATGGCAATATACCCCCCATGAACAATTACACAAATAGACGGCCCCCAGTCCCCGGCGGCCCCGCTATTCCTGGCTACGGTGGCGACCATGGTAACGGCGGGGCAGGGGGTGCTAAGAATCTCCGGTGGAGGTTCGGTTGCCACCTACGACGACTCGACCTGGCAACATTTAACGCACGCACACTGAGGACTGACGAGAAGATCCTGGAGCTGGAAGAAGAGATAGACAAGTTGCGCTGGAGTATTATAGGATTATCCGAGGTCCGAAGAGAGGGGGAGGACACGGTGATTCTCGAATCCGGCAACTTGTTCTATCACCGGGAGGGCGACCATCTGTCCCAAGGAGGTGTCGGATTTATCGTCCACAAGTCTCTCGTCAACAACGTTGTACAGATTGAGAGTGTGTCGACGAGGGTCGCGTACCTGATACTCAGAATCACCAAACGGTATTCGCTGAAGGTCATACAGGTTTACGCACCAACGTCGGCACATTCCGATGAGGAGGTGGAGGAAATGTATGAGGATATTTCCAAAGCCATACATTCCTCCAAAACCCACTACACGGTGTTGATGGGAGACTTCAACGCAAAACTAGGCACAAGAGAAAGCGGTGAGCTGAAGTTAGGGAAATTTGGAGTAGGGCAACGGAACCGAAGGGGCCAGCAGCTGGCCGACTTTATGGAGAAAGAGGGACTCTTTATGATGAACTCTTTCTTCCAGAAGCGGCCCCACAGGAAGTGGACCTGGTCGAGCCCCGACGGTTCGAAAAAAATGAGATTGACTTCATTATGACGACCAGACGCCAACTGTTCAGTGATGTCTCAGTGATCGCAAGGGTGAAAACTGGCAGCGATCACCGAATGGTTAGAGGCACACTGAACCTAAACGTTAAGTTGGAGAGGTCTCGTCTAATGAAGTCAACGCTCCGTCCCCCTCGTGCTCTGATCCAAAATCCCGAAAACTTTCAGCTCGAGTTACACAACCGCTTTCAGTGCCTACAAGATTGCAATGCAGTGGACGATATGAATGACAAGCTCGTGGAAACTGTCCATGCGGTCGGAGCTAAGTTCTGCAAGACCCGCCGCAGAAGAACACAAAAACTCTCCGATCACACTCTTAATCTCATGGCTGTTAGACGGGAGATGAGGCTGCAATCGTCAACAGATTTGACAGCATACAGGCAACTGAACAGACAGATCTCCAAATGCATGCGGCGAGACTTACGCAACTTTAATACTGCTCGTATTAAAGAAGCGATCGAGCGGAACCAGGGCTCCAAAGTCTTTGCCAGAGATCTATCTGCCAGAAAGAGCCAACTGTCAAGGCTGAAGACTGAGTGTGGCAGCATCGTTTCCGGGACACCTGAGATTTTGAGTGAGATTGAGAGGTTCTATGGGCAGCTGTACACATCATCGTTGGAGCCACACGCAAGTGTGAGTAACGATCCAAGAGCAAGTCTTATCCGACACTATTCCGATGATATCCCGGACGTCAGTCTAAGCGAGATTAGAATGGCTCTCCAGCACCTTAAAAACGGCAGGGCCCCAGGCGAGGATGGAATTACAGCGGAGCTTCTGAAAGCGGGTGGAACACCGGTACTTGAAGTCCTTCAGAAGCTCTTCAATTCCGTCCTCCATGGTGGCACTACTCCAGAGGCGTGGAGCAGAAGTGCGGTGGTCTTGTTCTTTAAGAAAGGCGACAACGCTCTCTTGAAGAACTACAGACCGATTTCCCTTCTGAGCCGCGTCTACGTGCTGTTTTCGAGAGTCATTACGAATCGTCTCGCACGCAGACTCGACGACTTCCAGCCTCCCGAACAAGCCGGTTTCCGAAAAGGCTTCAGTACCATAGACCACATACATACCCTGCGGCAGATTGTACAGAAGACTGAAGAGTACAATTTGCCACTTTGCCTGGCGTATGTGGACTATGAGAAAGCCTTTGATTCCGTCGAAATTTGGGCGGTGCTGCAGTCCCTTCAGCGGTGCCAAGTTGACTGTCGGTATATTGAAGTGCTGAAGTGTTTGTACAGTAGGGCTACGATGGCTATCCGAGTACAGAACCAGAGCTCGAAACCTATCCAACTGCAGAGAGGTGTAAGACAGGGTGACGTTATATCCCCGAAACTCTTCACCGCTGCTTTGGAAGACGTTTTCAAGCTACTGGACTGGAAAGGATACGGTATTAACATCAATGGCGAGTACATCACTCACCTTCGATTTGCCGACGATATAGTCCTTATGGCAGAATCGCTGGAGGACTTAAGCACTATGCTCAATGACCTCAATAGTGCCTCCCAACGGATAGGTCTTAAGATGAACATGGACAAAACAAAGATTATGTTTAATGTCCATGTCACACCTATGCCGGTAGTTGTTGGGAGCACTATGCTCGAAGTTGTTGACGAGTACGTTTACCTGGGACAAATAGTCCGACTAGGTAAGTCCAACTTCGACCGAGAGGTCAATCGACGGATTCAACTCGGCTGGGCAGCGTTCGGGAAATTACGACATATCTTCTCGTCAGGTATACCTCAATCTCTGAAAACTAAAGTGTACAACCAGTGCGTGTTGCCAGTGATGACTTACGGATCAGAGACGTGGTCCTTCACTGCTGGCCGTATGAGGACGCTCAAGGTCGCTCAGCGAGCTATGGAGAGGGCTATGCTCGGAGTTTCTCTGCGTGATAGACTCAGAAATGAGGATATCCGCAGTAAAACCAGATTGACCGACATAGCCCAACGGATTAGTAAGCTGAAGTGGCAATGGGCCGGCCATATAGCTCGAAGAACCGATAACCGATGGGGAAGAAAGGTTCTCGAGTGGCAGCCTCGTACCGGTAGGCGTAGTGTAGGGCGACCCCCCACTAGATGGAGTGACGACCTGGTAAGATATGCAGGAAGTCGATGGATGCAGGTGGCTCAGGACCGTGCTTTGTGGCATTACTTGGGGGAGGCCTATGTTCAGCAGTGGACTTGTGAAGGGCTGTGATGATGATGATGATGATGATTAAAGACCTATATCTGGCAGACACTGAAACTATGGTCAGTTTTGATGTGCAGTCATTGTTTACATGCTTACCTGTTGAAGACTGCATCTCCATTGTAACTAGAAGGCTGGAAGAAAACAACATGCCCGTAGAATGTGCAGTATTACTCAGACACTGCCTTACATCTGGCTACCTATTGTGGAAGGAGGAGTTCTACAAGCAAGTAGATGGTGTGGCGATGGGCTCACCTGTATCTCCCATTGTCGCCGACATATTCATGGAAGACTTTGAGGAGAAAGCCCTGCTTAGTTCTCCCATAAATCCAAGGTTCTACAAGCGGTACGTAGACGACACTTTCACAATTCTACCTTTAGATAAAGTAACTGCATTTTTAGACCATCTTAACTCTATAAATTCTAAAATTCAGTTCACAATGGAGTTAGAGGCAAACAATTCCTTAGCTTTTCTAGATGTGTTAGTAATTCGGAATCCTGATAACACCTTGAGCCATACTGTGTATAGAAAAAAGACCCATACAGATAGATATTTAAACGGTGATTCTCACCACCATCCTTCACAGTTAGCTACCGTGGGTAAATCTTTGTTTCAGAGAGCACGAGGGATCTGTGACAGTAAACACCTGGCTGCAGAGCTCCACCATGTCAAGCAAGTTTTGCATGACAACAAGCTTCGAGTCCCGCGCCTACGTTACAGTGAACGAGTGAAGCCGGCCACAGTCGAGCGTGTACCTGCTGTACTGCCATGTGTTGGAGGAGTCACTGACAAGATTGGCTACATCTTGAAGCGCGCTTCCCTCAAAACATACTTCAAGCCCCTGATGAAGATTGGTCAGTTTTTACCATCGGTCAAGTGTAATGTCCCTCTGCAATATGCAGGAGTGTACAAGCTTGATTGTGAATGTGGTCTCTCCTACATAGGACAAACTAAAAGATCAATAAAAACCCGCGTTAAAGAACATATAGCTGATGTGAAGAATCGACGCTCCGGGAAGTCTGCAGTCTATGAACACGTACAGGATCGCCCCAGTCACTACATCAGATTTGATAGACCGTAGATCCTCGCTAAAGAACACCGATTCCTTCCAAGGATGATTCGCGAGGCTATTGAAATCAAAAAACATCCTAATTTCAATAGAGAAGATGGCTGGGTGCTACCATCTGCTTGGGATCCTATAATAAATAAAATTAAATCCCAACCCAAGCATACAACTGCAAGACTTCAAGATAACATAAGTTTATACTGCATAGATCGGAACAAAAGTTAAATTTTAATTCATGGTAACCGCGGTTAACTACGACATATGGACGTTGAACATCTCAGTCCTGCCCGTGACCATGAGTGCTGTAAAACGTTCGAAACGTCGGGTAATTAAAAAGTTAAATACACGCGATAAATTTCGTAAAAACTAGTATTATTTCAATTAATAATGTTAATTTCCTATGATTATATTTAGCTCATTATCTATATTAAAGCTGACATTAAAATGAAATAGAAGTAAAAAAACGTGGGAGAGGAAACAGTCACAACAAATTAAAAATGGTCGGTTCATAACACTCACTGCTCTGTAACAATGGTGTACGAGCAAGTACATGATATTTCAACAGTTTAGAAAATAATGCTGATATCGCGCCTGCGCGCGCGACACGTTCACTATAATTACATTTTTTATTCATAAGTATTTTCAGTACAATAAACGCTCTCTACGGAAACGGACACAGTTTTAATTACCACATCCCGTAACGTAGAAGATACAACCTACATTAATATACTACATATCAATTATATGTAGAGGGTCACAATTCACAAAATACCCCCTACATTTTGGTCCTTCGAGCTTTCGACGTGAACTAAGACTTGCATATTACGTCTACAATAGTTCAACAGTTCTATCTGTAGTGTCACTTTGGTTGCTGGCCTCCCACAAGCGGGTCTCACCAGCTTGATTGAGGTGCATACTACGGTAAGAGTCGCAGTCACACGTATCTGAAACCAACTATTTACAACATCGTTCTTAAACCATGGAGAACCTACTTCAACAACAGAGAACAATCATTGAATCTATCCTTAAAATTGAGGCTAACTTCAAAAAAGGATTCTGATTCACGTAAGTCAGGAACATACATACAGAAAAGGTTGGATGCTTTGAATGCTCAATGGGAGGTGTTCAACATGAATCATGGTGTTCTAAAAAAAACAGACAGTGACTTGGATGACGACTATTTCATCAATGATACCTACACCACCACAAAGAAGCGGTACGAAGCGATTCGTGACATGCTGACGAACTACGAGGTGAAAACTGCGGAAACTGGAGTACCATCAAGGTCTGATGAGTTCATTAGCCAACAACGCACTAATTTCCGGGCGCTCTCTAGGGTGATTAAAAACATCAACACCAAAGAGTTGACAGAAAAGTGGGAAATTTGTGACAAACTGAATTCGCTGCAGTCTCGCTGGAAACTGATCGACGAGCTCCACTGGCAAATCGATAACCTGACTTCTGGCGGTGATGTAGGCTACGAAGAAGAGTTTTCTGCATACGAAACCTTGTACGAAACTACAAAAAGGGATTTGAATCGTAAGCTTAACTCAGTATCTCAACAGCATCAGCAAGTGCCTACAATTGAGATTCCTTCTTTTTCTGGTAATTATACCCAGTGGCCTACATTCATGGACCTCTACTGTGAAGCCATCCACAACAATGTCATGTTGACAAAAACGCAAAAGATGCAGCACCTCAAGGGCAAACTTAAAGGCGAGGCGGAGCGCATCGTACAGCATCTTACAGTATCAGCTGATAATTACGACACCTGTTGGGAGATACTCACCCATAGGTACAACAACCGACAACTTTTGTTTACAAAACATATACAAACCCTTATGGGACAACCGGCGTTGCAAACACAGAATGCATACGAGCTGAAGAAGCTACATGACACAAGTGTCGAGACCATACATGCTATTCACAATCTGGGCATCGACACAACGACTTGGGATCCGATCCTGGTGCACATTCTCACTGGCAAATTGGACTCCGACACGTATGCAGCCTACATGGAGATCAGAAAGGCTCCGAGAGAGCTACCTTCCTTGGATGAGCTGATAAACTTCTTGGAAAACAAGTTTACTGCGCTTGAACCTGTTCAAAAGAAGAGACAGACACCTAACAAGTCAAACAATTCGACCAACAAGGAGGCAACAGCTCAATTTAAGAAGGACTTTAACAACACCAACAGGCGTAGTTTTCTTCGAGCATATCATACAAGCACAGACAAAAATTGCCCACTGTGTAAAAACAATCATATTTTACTCTACTGCAAGTCGTTTCAAGACATGTCACCGGAAGACAAAATGAGGTCAATTTCGCAACTACATATTTGTCGCAATTGCCTGTACTTACACAACGACAATAAATGCAACTCCAACAAAAGATGCCGCGTGTGCAAAGAAGCACACCACACAACATTGCACGATATTTACCGCAAAGTTGAAATCGCGGTCTCAAATAACGTTATACCTAGCAACAAGCCACATACGTCACAGCAAAAGGCAAACCACGTGTCTGGAAATTATAACGAAGTCCTACTAGCGACCGTTCAATTAAAGGTGATGGCAGCTGATGGATCGACTGTTCAATTGCGATGCCTTCTCGACCAAGGATCACAGATAAATCTAATAACTGAAGATCAAAATCGAAACGCCACAGTCTCAGGCATAGGGACGTCAGCACATCATAGCAACGGAACCGTACGGTTAGACTGTGAGTCTTTGTACGGAGGCCATTCATTTACAATCGAAGCCATGGTAATGGCCAACATGCTCAGCAACCTGCCTAATTACACCTTCGAAAAACAAGACTGGCCACATATTCAGAACATACAACTGGCGGATCCCGACTTCAACATCTCGAGACCAGTGGACGTTCTGTTAGACGCTGGAGTGTATGCTGACATAGTAATGAGTGGTATGCTACGAGGACCCTCACACGCACCCATGGCTCAACAGACAAAAGTGGGCTGGGTACTGCTGGGCAATATCAAAACCTTCAACTGCCACGTGCTCATTAATCTTGACGATGTATCTCGATTTTGGGAGATGGAGGAGATAACCGAAACCAATCACAATCTAACATCAGAGGAAGAATACTGTGAATCTATTTATTCAACCACAACAACAAGAAAAGAAGACGGACGATATGCAGTCAGACTTCCAATGAAAATAAACTACGAACTAACCTTGGGCACTTCTAAGCCACAGGCAATCGCACAATTTCGGCAGTTAGAAAAACGATTGGCCAAACAGGAAACATTTTCTACGTCATACAAGAAGTTTATTGACGAATATCTACAACTCGGCCACATGAAGCCATGCACTGAACACCATAAGCCAAGCTACTTCTTACCTCATCACGGCGTACAAAAAGCTGGACTCAACAACTACAAAATTGCGCGTAGTCTTTAATGCCTCTGCCAAGACAAGTACAGGACAAAGCTTGAACGATCTCATGGAGTGCGGGCCTAACCTCCAACAAGACCTACAATCTATGATTCTACGTTGGCGAGCCTTTCAATACGTCTACACTGCAGACATTGAGAAGTTTTACCGTCAAGTACTGATACACGATGAATATCAACACCTGCAAAAAATTGTATGGCGTGACTCTGCTACAGATCTCATCAAAGAATACCAACTGTGCACTGTAACATATGGTACCAAAGCTGCACCATTTTTGGCAATGCGCACCATAATACAACTCGTAATGGACGATGGACACCGCTATCCTCTCGCGGCAGAGATCCTTCCTCACCAGCTGTATGTGGATGACCTACTTGGTGGCAGCAACGACATGTTAGAAGCACAAGACGCTCAAAACCAATTGATTGACCTGTTAAAAGGCGGTGGGTTCAATCTTCGCAAATGGGCTAGTAACCACCCCAGATTGCTTCAAACTTTACCTGAACATCTCATAAGCCAGAATATGTTTGACTTCAAAGACGCAGAGAGTAACAAAACACTCGGCTTAACCTGGAATCCGCACACTGATCAGTTTACATTCAAGGCGCCACTTAGTAACACACGTGACGTCACAACGAAGCGGACATTGCTCTATGATCTATCAAAAATATATGACCCACTTGGTTGGCTGTCTCCGGTAACAATGAAGGCAAAACTCATATTTCAACAAGCTTGGCTTGCTTCAACAAATTGGGATGAACCTCTTCCGGAAGACATACAACAAGAGTGGACAACCTTTCAACAAGAATTGCCCACTATCAATACCATCGCTTTACAACGCTGGATTGGTAACACTAAACAGCCCATCGAGTTACACGGATTCAGTGACGCCTCCGAGAAAGCCTACGGCTGCGTTATCTACTGTAAATCTATTAGTGAAGAAGGGCAACAAATTATCACGCTGGTGGCGGGAAAAACTAAGCTCGCACCATTAAGAAAACCCCCGTCTTTACCACGGCTTGAACTATGCGGTGCCCTACTACTGTCTCGACTTATGAAAAAGGTCATAGAGTCAATAAACTCACAGATTGTAACAATACATGGTTGGACAGATTCTATGATCGTGATGGGTTGGTTACAAGGGGGGCCTTCAAGATGGACTACATTTGTGGCTAATCGCGTAACACAGATCACTGTCAGCATGCCATCGGGATGCTGGAGGCACGTCAAGTCTGAATATAACCCAGCAGATTGTGCCAGCAGAGGCCTAACTCCACTACAACTGGCGAATCATCATTTATGGTGGGGACCTATTTGGCTAAAAGACAACGATCTCCCACTTCAAGACCAATTCCACACAACTGTTGAAGAGAAAAAGGTCAAACAAGTTTGCGTGTCACAAAGGTCGATGCCATTAATCGGAGAACTTTTAAACAAACACAGCTGTATGGCACGCGTAACTCGAATCCTAAGTTGGATACTTCGGTTCATAAACAATGCACGTGACGTCAACAATGCCATGCGGTCATCGTACTTAGCAACGAGTGACCTGCAGAACGCACATAATGCAATTATCAAGGCTATACAAACTAATCATTTCGCCGACGACATTGCACAACTCAATAAACATCATAAAGTGCGAATAACAAGCAGCATTTTAAACTTAAATCCATTCCTGGACAAACACGAAATCTTACGTGTAGGAGGACGTCTGGAAAATGCCAACTTAAGTCAAGAACAAAAACATCCAATTATCTTACCTTACAATGACAGGTTAACGGAGTTACTGATCGACCAAGCGCACAAGAGGACCCTGCATGGTGGGGCCAGACTAACTCTATCATATCTACGCAACAGATATTGGATTATCAGCGGTTTGAGAGCAGTGAAAAAACGACTTATACGGTGCATCACGTGTCATCGCTTCAAAACTATCAACAACAACCAACTTATGGGTGATTTACCTCCTCCACGCGTCACACCATCAAGGCCTTTCACACACACCGGTGTAGATTTCACTGGGCATGTGGAGGTAAAGGCTAACAAGGGCAGAGGAATAAAGACAATGAAGGCCTACGTAGCTGTATTTGTGTGTCTGTGCACAAAAGCTCTTCACCTCGAACTTGTCTCCGATCTCAGCACAGTGGCTTTTCTGAACGCCTTGAAACGAATGTGTGCCCGCCGAGGAAAGCCCCGTCACATCTACAGCGACAACGGCACCAACTTCGTGGGCGCAGCAAGAGCATTGGAAAAACAACGAAAGGAGGCATTACAATGCTACATAAACAATGACGTCATAACTAACATGTCAGAGTGGGGCATTGAATGGCATTTTAACGCCCCTTCCTGGCCTACTGCTGGTGGACTCTACGAAGCTGCAGTAAAAAGCCTGAAACATCACCTCAAACGAGTACTTGGGGATCAAAAACTTACGTTCGAGGAATTTTCTACACTGTTGGCGCAGATTGAAGGATGTCTCAACTCTCGCCCCCTGGTGGCGTTGTCAGAGAATATCGAAGACCTTGACTGCTTGACACCAGCTCACTTCCTAATCGGCGAGCCTTCTCTAGAATCACCACTATCCGCTGAGGGTAATGACATGACCTTCTCTACAAGATGGCAACTTACGGAGAAAATGTACAAGGACTTCTGGAGAAGGTGGTCTACTGACTATCTTCAAACTCTACAAACTCGAAGCAAATGGCACTTCCCTACTAAAAACTTAGAAGTTGGGGACGTCGTTATCGTCAGAGAAGACAACATTCCTCCTGCCAAATGGATCCTGGGACGGGTGTTGGAGACTCACCCAGGTGCGGACGGCCGGGTACGAGTCGTCACACTGAAAACTAAAACAAGTAATATGAAGCGACCGATTACAAAATTGTCACGCCTTCCGTTGGATCCGTCATCTTATACAACTGCATCTTCTGACGTTGACACTACGAAGCCTGCAATAAATACACAAAGAAAACGAAGAAACAACAACGGCAAAAAACACTTCAACAACCTTTTTTGTACGTTACTACTTATATTTTCGATGTGTGTTGGACCTACTACGCAACAAATGATCAACATAACAAGGCTTAGCAGTTCAAGAGTCGTTTATTTTGACAAGGTGTCTGATGTGCAGATTATTCAAGATAAGTGGAAAATGGTTGTATACTACAACATGACGACATATTGGCGGAGTTTGGACAACATACAAAACTATGTCAACCATTTGAACACATTATGCAAGAAGGAAGCAGCCTATCTTACAATTTCATCCCAGTTTCAACACGAACTTAACGAAATTCAACACTATAACGATATCTTACGATCAGAACATGGACCGTCTCGAAGAAAAAGAGGACTAGTGAATGGAATAGGATACCTAGCAAACTCCCTTTTTGGTACTCTGGATGAGAGATTTGCCAATCAGTACGTGAAGGATATCAACATAATCCAGTCAAACGAAAATCATCTATTGAATCTCTACAAAAATCACACATCGATCATCGAAAGTGAATATAATCTTCTAAAAAAGAAACGAGGAAGTAATGAACACACAATTTCGTATCATCGACAATCATCTCGCTGAAACGGAAAAACGCATACAAATCAGCCATGACAATGCTATGTACATAACAGCTACCGCTCTGGCCGTGAACTTGATCATTTCAAACATACGACAAATACAACAGCAACTCCTAGACCTAGTAACTGACGTGAAGGACGGGAGAGTTGACACCCATCTCATCAAGCCCAACCAATTTGAAGATCAGCTCAACATCATCTTCGGTCATTTACCAAGCGAGTTATCGCTACCCTGTGTGAACACACGCCATTGCACGCGAAGCCTATACAAGCTGGCGCGAGTGCACGTGCGCTTAACAAGTGCATACATAATATTCGAAGTGAAGCTACCGCTAATAAACAACGAACAATATGAACTTAACCACATCATTCCTATTCCGCAAATAACTGGACACACAGAGAAAACTATAGTACTCACATCTGAATACCTTGCTGTAAACCTAAAAGGGGACATGATAATACCCTTAGAAAACCGAGATGTATCATCATGCTTAAATCTGCAAGAAAACAAAATGTTATGTGCTATCAATCAACCTATTTACAACATTAAGGTAGCCGATACATTATGTGAAGCGCAAATATTAAACAATGGCGACTCATCAACATGCCGCACAAGAGTATTGGATTGCAACGACAGGTGGGTGCGATTACACAATCGTGGCGCGTGGCTGTTCTCCTGTTGCGAAGACTGCACGATGCGCATTTTCTGCCCAGCTGGAGTGACGTCACAGCACTTACACGGCACGGGGATTATGTTACTCGGACTTGGGTGTATGCTCAAGGGAGAAAGCTTCATCATTCATGCTTTAACGACTATCACAGCGAGTTGAAACTAACAGGCAGTGAAGAAAGAATGTACATGCGTGAATCAAGCCTGAACCACATACTGACAGACTTTAATCATACATTTGGACCTGAAGATCATAAAGACGCCTTACAAGAGCTGAAAAACAACATTGATAAGGTCAAGGAACAGCAACAAACACTGAGTGTACAATCACTCACACATGACACACACAACTATGTGTTGTACACCGTAGTCGGATTTATTATTGTAGCCTTCATTGCATGGGGGACATTCCGGCTGAAAAGAAGATGTCAAGGCTGCAGCGTGAATCTTCGCGACAAGCCAGACCCCAACAATGTCGAGCAGCCAACCCAAGGACATTCATCGGAGCATGGGGTCTCGGACATCGATAGTGTGGATGCGGTGATCGCAACGGCTGCCCGTAAACTCAATAGGGGTTCATCGCCTTAAACTTTCTTCTTGTTTATAAAATTGGCAAGATGTACGAGCAAGTACATGATATTTCAACAGTTTAGAAAATAATGCTGATATCGCGCCTGCGCGCGCGACACGTTCACTATAATTACATTTTTTTATTCATAAGTATTTTCAGTACAATAAACGCTCTCTACGGAAACGGACACAGTTTTAATTACCACATCCCGTAACGTAGAAGATACAACCTACATTAATATACTACATATCAATTATATGTAGAGGGTCACAATTCACAAAATACCCCCTACAATGTGAATATAATTTTAATTAATTACTGACTTTCCGACACTCCACGTCAAAGCCCAAACTGTAAAAAGAATTTTTGATAGTCGTAAACTTTTAAAATTTCTGAATATATAAAAGTTAATTAGACTGTTATGTACTACAAACTGAAAACGTTGCGCATTCTCTACAGGTCAACCTTTGGGTGATGCAGCGATAAAAGTATGAAGTAGGTAAGTGAAACTTTAAATTAAAGTTATGTAAATTAAAGTATATAACGATATAACAAAATCATACCATACATAAACCCTTAAATAAACTTACATATAAAAATTGTTTAATAGATGCATAATATTATATATAAAGAATATGTATGGTGGAGCGTCGAGCCTAAGGTTGCCGAAGTCTAATTCCCCGGTCGAACCTTAAACCTATTACGCGAGCTATTAATCTAAGTGGACTGTATCTACAAAATGTTTCTACACTTATATAAACGGCAACTATAGCATGCGGTACAATGCACTCGCTCTTCCCTAAAAAACGAACTATTATTTGCCAAATCGATGAAAGGAATCCTGTTTGATTAGGAGAAAACAAAATTGGAGCGGGTTAAAACACAGTTATATCAAGCAGGATATATTTAGGAATATTGACTCACCGGGGTTTCTTCTTTTCGGTCGAGCACTATAGCTGCGACTTCTGGAACACTCCGGAGAGAGGCGGTGCGCGACTATATCTCACACGAGGTGAGGCGGGTTTCCTGGAGCTCGACTGCTTCCAGGCTAAAGCGGTTCTACTAGTGGTGTGGTTCCAATGACGAGCGCGGCGGGAAGAGAGCGCGTCGTCGGTCGGGCGTGCCTTTTATATCTTCGGTTGCGATGATTACGTGATATTCTAGAATCATCTTCTTTCCCCTCCCACCCCACCACCCCGATGTGTCGATAGGAGGATATGAATGATATCGGAATGGGATAACCGACTTGGCAGCCTACCGTCAAATTAAATAAATACGAATGGTTTTCCGCGCAACCATCTATATATAACTTTAGTAAATAACATACATTATATTATTATAATTATATTTATATGAACACTACTAATGAGATTTATAGCCAGTTTGTTTGTAATATTAGCAAACTTTCTTCTTGAATGGATAACAAATGTTAGCCGTTCTAATTTCAAGAAGGAGTGCGTTCCAGACGAGAAAAGACTGTACATTGAAGGTAGAATGCAAGAAGCCAGATTTGTTGGAGGGAAACTTTAGTAAAAGGTTATCCGAAGAACGCAGGTTTCTGTCATGGCTAGAACAAAGGAACCGAAAGTCGGAAGTCTAGTAAAAGGGGGGGAGTAGGAGACATCTGAATGGAGTATAGGGTTGTGAATGCACGCATACTACGTCGCTGACGAATAGGCAGCCATGTAAGTTAGGAACAAGAAGTGGGCACATGGTCATACTTACGGAGATTGAAAATGAATCGAATGCAGTTATTAAGAAGGCGATCATATTTGTTGAGAACATCTGTATTCAGGTCAAAACAATACACATTACCGTAATCAATCGGGGGAAAAATTAAATATTTCACAATTAATGCTTTGGCCCTAAAGGGAAAAAAGTTTTTCAGGCGGTAAAGAGCCCGCAGGGTACCGGTGACTTTTCAGTTAACATTTATCACTTGGGCCTGCCAGCTCAAAGTGGAGTCAATGAATAAGTCAAGATCATTGATAGAACGACATAATTACTAAATAGAGCCGTTAAAAATAATTGGAGGTGGGGCAGTAGTGACCGTTTTTTTAATTGTGCGATGACTACCTAGTAATATTGCCTGAGATTTTAATAGATTAACAGTAAAGCCGAACCCGTCAGACCGCCTCTTAATACGTTCTAGGTCCCTGTCGATCATATTTACACACAATCAACATTCGCCTGTGCGTACAACTGTAGATCATCAGCATACAGATGTTACGCACTCTGAAGGTTGTAAGTGATAAGATTAATAAATACTGAAAATAACAAAGGAGACAGAATACCGCCTTGGCGTGCATCAGCATTTATATCACTCCAACTTGATGCAGACTCATCAATGTGGATCGACTGCTAACGTGCCCGAAGATAAGTTGAGAACCAATTCAGTTATTGGAGAAAAATGTAATAGGAAAGGATAGAAGGCAGGATCTCATAATTGATAATATTAAGAGCGTTCGAAAAGGCAACCAAAGCTAGCACAGTGACTGAAGCGTCCACCATGCCCGTCCGAGTATCACCAATTACCTTAAGGGTCTGAACTGAAAAGGGCTTTAAGTGTTCTTATAAACAGAGATAGTTGCCTACGTACACAGGCTTCAAGTACTTTAAATAGGAAAGGAAGATGGGATATAGGTCGGAAATGATTGGGTAAATCCGGATTGGAAGTTTTCGGCAAGGAAATAACATAGGTCATGCGCCACAGTGACGGTAAAACTCCAGAATCAAGGGAAAAGTTTATGATACGAAAAATAACCGGAATAATATGTAAATTAATATTCAAGGATATGAATAATCATACGCCGGCTGATGTTATCGAAGCCCACAACGATTGATTTACAATACAGTACAATACTCTTTATTGTACGCCAACAAAACATAAATATAACAAATAAAGAACAAACAATGAGGGAAAACAAAAGGCGGTCTTATTGCTACATAGCAATCTCTTCCAGACAACTCAGAAGAAAATTAATAAAAATAAGATTAACGGGTAGGGTGCACTAAATTAGCTAAAAAAAATACAACTTATATACTATAAAATGACAACATACTTAAGGTATATTAGTGACCATAACTAAGAGGAGAAAGAGAGAGGAGTTAAAGAGACAAATAGTGTTCCTTAATTTATTTCTTAAACACATTTAAAGATTGAGTACTTTTAATGGACTGGGGTGAGGAGTTCCAGAGTCTTACTCCAAGATCAGCAAAAGATTTATCATAAAATGCCGAGGAGTGTACAGGACATTGGAGCGAAAGGTTTTCTTTGGACCGTAAGGAAAAATCGTGACAAGATCTAAAAAATTTAAAACGTTCTTTTAGATAGAGAGGTCTTGATACATTAAATAAGACGCAGTAGAGTGCAGAAAGTATATGAGTATTCCGACGAAGACGGATAGGGAGCCACTTGAGTTTAGTGCGGTATTCCGAGACATGGTCATATTTACGAAGCCCAAATATGAACCGTATACAGAGATTTTGGTTGCTCCTCGGTGATATCAAGGTAACAAATGTCAGCATAGTCGAGGATAGGGAGTGGCAAGGATTGCAGGGCAGTAAGCCTTCTTGTCATAGGACTTGAAGATCTGATGAATGGCGTGTCATTCGCTGCGTTGCTTTCTTAATATTAAAGTAATACCTATGCTACATTAATTTATAATTCGTGAAAAACATACACGTAGATTTTCAGAAGAAATATTGATTACTTACGCATTGCTATACAAAAAACCTACTTACGCAATGAATTCATATTCTTACGAAATCATTACCCAATAATTATCATTGCAAGCGTAATTTTGGTGGAAATGGGTAAAAAGTAGTTAAGCCTCCGGAGTGAAGCATAAACCGCAAACATTTTTCGGCTCACTGCATTAATTTGGGATGTCCAAGTAAGACTGGAATCCAAAAGGTTACCTAAATTTTTAACTACTTCATTATATGGAATAAGGATGCTATTAAATACAACGGGTTGAAGTTGACATTTTTTAATTTTGGAAATAGTTCTTGAACTCCCAATAATTATAGCTTGCGATTTTGAAGGGTTAACCGTCAACCCATAAGATCGTTTCCAGTCGAGAATAAAATCCAGATCCTTGTTGATACATTCAACAGCTTTGGGAAGATCTTCGATGGTGATATTTAAATATATTCGAAGGTCATCTGCATACAAGTGGTAGAGAGAAGATATTTGGGATGTAATCGTATTAATAAAGATTGCGAATAAATGATAATCTGAAATCCAGCAACACCAATACTGTGACTTGATGATTCTCCATACCGTGACGAATGTCATCGGTGATTTTTAATAACGCCGTATTCGTACTATGACCAGATCTAAAGCCAGATTGGAGAGGACTAAGGATGCTATTTCTTAAACAAAAGGAATTAATTTCTTGTTGGACAAGGCGTTCTAAAACTTTGGAAAGGTAAGGAAGAATTGAAATACGATACTCAGACGACGATATTCAGAAAAACTTGAAGGATTTGCTTTTTTAGGTAAAGGTATGATTTGGGCATCCGTCCATTGGGAAGGGAAAGAAGATGAGGATATTGAAAAGTTTAAGATATGAGTTATAATAGGTGTTAAAAAGTCTAACAAGGGAATGATCATTTTACGACTGACATCCTCACTTCCGACAGCGTTGAAATGGATAGAGAGTATGTGTTTCCTAACATTACAATCTGAAAATTGTCTAAACACGAATAGAGAAAAGTCAGGAATGGGAAACGATGAAAGTTGAATAAGTGTTGCTGATTTTGCCATATTGTTCAGGCAAGAAACGGAATAAAAATGCTGATTAAGCAAATTTAAATCAATTTTATTTGGAATAGGACATGAACGTGTTTTCCCGACTCCAATAAACTTTAAAAAGTTCCAAATACGACATAGATTATCGTTTTGTACTGATTTATAGATATGACGGCGTCGTAAATCTCTACACATCTTGTTGCATTGATTCCGCAGGAGTCTATACTTCTCCCGAATCCTGTCATTCTTCGGATCTGACTTGTAACTCGACTTTGCGTTATTCTTCCTGCAGATTAATCTTTTAAGATCTTCGGTCAACCACGGAGCTGGAGGATGACGTATTCGCACTGGACGGACAGGAGCGTGAGCATCATAAAGTTGAACAAGAAGTGAGTTAAACAATGCTACCTGTTCTTAGACATCATAAGCCTTCATTATAACACTCCAGTCCATATTAGCAGCGTCTTTTTGAAGCTTTTCTAAATAAATTTTCTCAAAATTACGCTGCAAAAGTATTCTTGATTTGGCTTTAGGTGGTCTTATTTTATAAGATAGAAACAGGAGATCATGATACTGATAATAAAATAATGATGCCTAATAGAAATAAGGGACTTAAGCCGAAGAGATCGAGCATCATTCTTGAGAAGGCAAGTATTAAAGTCGCCCATTACTTCTGTATGTGTATATAATGGAGTTAACTCTTCAAGAAGGTTATCCAAAGTAGTAAAATAGTCCACCGCGGAAGGAGGACTATAAAAAACTCCCGAGAAGTAATTTGTTGTGCGAAAGAAGTACTTCAACAAATAAGTATTCTGCTTCGTTCTTAGCTTGAGATGGAGATGATAAACAAACAATAGAAAAGGGAATATGAGCATGAATGTAAATGGCAACACCACTACCACCTCGCGCAGTTCGGTCGTTGCGTATTAATTGGAATCCTGGAATGTAATAGGATATAGAAGGAAGATATGGCTTTAACTATGACTCTGAAACGAGAATTGCATGAACATTATCACTTTCAAAACTAGCTAACATATCGGCATAATGAGCCGGAATACTCTGTGCATTTATGTGGACTACATTGAAGTTTGTGGTAACTTGAGAAAAATGGGAGTTAAGGGTCTCTTTTAATTGAGGAATGCTCTCAAAACTGTCGTCATTACTTAATACATCAGATACTGAAAAGAAATATTGACTCGTGGTCTTGCAGGCAGCGAGCTCTGAGTCAGATGAAGCTGTAAGAGTCGCATAGACTAACAGCACTAACATCTAGAAAATAGAGACTGAAAAGAAAGAGGAGAAGCTTTTAATATGATCACTTTCACCAAAAGACATGTTATCTTTACAAAAATATTAAAAAAAAAATCAAACAACTGTAAATTATTAAAAAAAATACTAATAACTATAAAAATATAAAAATTATAAACAAAACCTATTAGCATTGAACTATTATGTACTACGTACTAGAGGCAACACTGCATTCAGCTACTCTGTTCCACTCAACAAATCTCCATGTTAGTACACAAAGAACATTTAATACTCTGTAATGAGAGAATATTTCTCTTAGGTAAATAACATAGTGATTATATACACTTTGCTTAATTGTAAAACAAAAATTTATTAATCTGTGGTCGAAACCTAAGATTACAGTCAATTAACAGTATCAAATACCTACATGTTTAATTAACCTAACTTAGAACAATAAAATCAGAACAAAAGACAGTCTAAGTTTCAAAGTGATGTAGATAGATAATACTTCTTATATAATAGGGATCCATAACGACTAATTTGCCAAGTACACACAATTTCACATCTTATTTAACACTCAACATTAGACTGGTAAAAAAGAAATAAGGTTATTTGAAGTGCAAGGCAGAGACTAATTAACTCATATAAATATATATATATATATATATATATATATATATATATATATATATATATATAGAATAATTAACTCATATCTTATTTAACACTTTACATAAGACTGGTAAAAAGGAAATAAGGTTAGCAAAAAGCACAATGTAGAGACACTGAAATATTGACAGAAATCATAACGTGATAAAAGACAATACATACAGTTTATTGAAGAGAACTAAAGGTCCTATACCACATAACTATAATTTTTCACTATCCTCTTGGAGCGCTGAACTACTTTTTCAATAGATCTATTACTTCCAGCAACTGCCTTGTGTGCTTGATTTAGTGAAAAAGATTATTTTTTTAATTTCATCCAAAATAACTGGAGCAAAATGGAATAAATCAGTATTTAAACAAGGTAAGCCATTATAATTAACAATAGGGTACTTTGTTTGGTGAACCAGGGGAGTATGAGAAACAAAATAACGGTTAATTTCATACAAACCAAGCGTCTACTAAAACTCAATATGAGGCTGTTTACCGATTCCGCGGGTTCAAGAAAATTCCAAATAGCGTCAAAGGAATCGGAAATTACGTTATCAAGAATATATCGACGCTTAGCGTTGCGTATAATAATTAATACGTATAATAATTAATGCGTATAATAATTACACCGATTCCTAGCAACTTTATAGAAGTTCCATTTCTCATAACTCCGCTCTTTTCTAATATTATGGTGAAAAGCGCAATCCCTACGCTAAAGTTGAGGTTCTCAATTGAAATGTATGTTTCTTTTTATATGTATTATATTCGATATTTTCCTCAATCGTGAATCGTTTTATTGACTTTTTTCTTAATAGATTATAATTAAGAGAGGTCCAAAATAGTTTTGCAGAAAAGGAAATTCTAAGATTTGAAAAAAATAGGGTAAAAATAGAAGTGGGGGCTTTAATGTTTCAAGTTATATCTTAACTCTGACTTCTGAAACTAGAATATGAAATTTATTTTAGTTCAGTAAAATAAACTCCTAATTGGTTGGAAAATTTGGTTATTTACTCTCTCAAAGGCTAAGTATAGCTATTCAGCGAGGAAACGCAGCCAGCGTGAATATCAATAGCCCCGGCTTCGCACGGGTGATTTTTGTATCTCGACAACAGCGCCACCTTTTGTATCCAAAAGCGAGATCAACTTCTAACAACAACAACTATATATATATATATATATATATATATATATATATATATATATATATATATATATATATATATATAAAAATATCGCATTCGGGAATAAATTTTCTAAATAAAGTTTCACGTAAAGTTTTCGTGCCAGACATATTTAGATATTTAAGACCGTCGAATAGTCACCGAGGCCTCATTCAGGCGATGTAAAGTGGTTATAAGAGCAATATGATAGTTACAGTGAGGGACAGTTTTGAACCTCAAGGTAAGCACTTAAGAGTTTATTTCACAATCATACCTCTTTCATTTAGGCCATCCAGACATTGGTCAAAACTTTATATCTTTGCGACGACTTCAAAAATGTGTACGTAAAAGTAGGACATTTCATGAATTTTTAAGCCGTTCCCTTTTATGGTGGATCTAGGGAAATTATGTGAATCTTCATCGTCAATGAGGTCAGAAGTGGTCTATTGATAACGGTACCGACGCGACCTGACCTGGCTCGAAAGAATTGTTTTTTAGGAAACCTTCGAGCTATTCGTCGTGAAATAAAACGAGTTACCTGTTTTTAGTTTGCTCACGAAAGTGTTTAGATCATTATGTACTTAAAGGCATCGATAAAAAATTTTAACATAATAAAACTGTATATTTGTTTACAAAACTTCAGATATTTAATTAAGACTAGAGAGAGTAAAGTTACTGAGCTGAGAGTAAAGCTTTTAATGTTGTGTATATATATATATATATATATATATATATATATATATATATATATATATATATAACACAACATATATATATATATATACATATATATATATATATATACTAGCTTGCCAGACAGACGTTGTTCTGCCTTTTTGACTACACTTTGTCATGCCCTATTAAAAATCCTTATTTTCGCAAAAAAAATGTGGTCACTCATGGGAAAGAAACTATCCTATCTCTATCCTATCAAGTTGGGCCAAACTGCACATGGTGTTCAAATTTCATTAAAATCGGTTAAGTAGTTTAGGAGTCCATTGCGAACAAACAACGTGACACGTAATTTGTATATATTAAGATATATATAATAGTACTAGAAGAAGGTCGAAAAACGTCATTTTCTAAAATCATAGCCCATGTTCACCTTTTACTAAACTAACCCAATATTAAAAGTTTTTGTTCTTTTATAGCATAGAGTGATAAACGAGGACACAGTCCACCTGATGGTAAGTGGTTGCTGCGTATAGACATCTACATCTATCCTGGATAACAAATAAAAATAAAAATGCAGATGCGTTGTCACCCGTGAGGACTAAGGTGGAATGCTCCGTTTCCAGTAAAAAGGGTCTCCGGTTCTCCCACTCATATTAGAAAATTAAACTAACAATTTTTATGATAAAACCTGCATATACTGACGTAAAACAATTATTCGTCAGCACGTGCATATTTTGGGCGCTCGATACTCTCATTATGCGAAGGCACGCACGTTCTTGAAGTTCAGAAACTTGTGAGGGTAGGTTACTGGTGATTACGGTACTCGTATCTTCCGATGATTAAATCTCTGACTGACTACTACTACGCATGCGTCACGTATCCATTATGATTATTATCTTCATTATGATTATTAATCATTATACTTGGGAAAACGCGTACAATTAGTTTTTTTTTTTAATAAAAGAACAAACTAACTTATGGTCAACCAGATGGTTGGTGGCAACTGCAGTCCATGGATAATTGCAGCCAACTTCAAACGCGGACGACTGCGTTGTTTTCGTTGAATACAATACGTTATTCGTCTTCTGAAGCCAGATCAGACCGGCAAGGATCACGTAAAAGTTGAATTTCACTATCTGGGTACCATTCTAATAGACCTTAATGTAGAAGCTTGAAAATTTAAAACAGAAGGGCCCATCTCAGAGGATTGCTGTTCGATCCGATATGGGCGGGCCGCGGCCACAGCCTTGAACAGTTCCAATCACTGCAACAACCATCCACCACAGATGCAACGAGCATCACAGCCCTCCAGCAATACGCTCTCGTTACTCGTAAGCGCCTCACAGTCAACATCGTCACTGAACATTGAAGTACGATATACTGGTCGGTTGTCTCACTTCTCTCAACAATGTGAGACTATCACGGGAGACCCTCTCGTAACGGAATAACGGATGAATGAGTACAAAATTCCTATTATTTGTAATCCAGTGCGTCACGATATCCCCCAAAACTAACTATTGCAAAACCGACTGCGCGGTTAAATGTTTTTAATATCTGAATTAAAAAAAAAACTATTACTTATCGGTGCTATTTCTGAGCCTAGTCATCAAAATAATGAATGCATTTCCAGTGCGTTCTTAACGCCAAAATCTATTGGCTAAAAGCGATTTATATTAAATCTAAAGTGTCTGAATGAATTCATAAAGACAGTCATCTTTAAGTTTGAAAACTACAGTACGGCTTTAAAATTGATGTAACAAAATTGCTATACAGCATCTATTGACCTTAAAGATGCATATTTTCAAAACATATTTACTGAAGAATTTTACTGTTTACGTTTTGGATTATCCACAGCCACATTTATTTACTAAATTGTTAAAACGTGTGGTTGAATACTTTAGATTAATCAATATAATTACGGTCATTTATTTAGATGATTTTGTATTGTTTGGAAGTTCTTATGATGAATGCGATGAGAATATACTATTGGAAAATTTTTTTTTGAAAAATTATGTATGTTAATTCATTATAAAAGAAATAGCTCAACTGAATGCAAATTCTTGGGTTTTATATTTGATTTATATAATATGGAATAAAAATTACCAGATGATAAAAGACAAAAAATTTATAAACTTTGGAAATTTATAAGTATTATATATTTCAATTTAAGAGAGTGCAAAATTTCTGGGGACGTTAATATCAATCTGCCCAGCAATAGACTATCCATGGTTATACACAAAACGATTCGCACGTTTTAAATTTTTGTGTCTGTTGAATGATCCATCTTATGATTAGACTTTTACAATTCCTGATAATTTATGAGATGACATGGTTTGGTGGGATAATAACATTAGTAACAGTTACGCCTCTATAAAATTACACGCCTATAAACTCAAACCTTTTCCGATGCCTCTCTTACCGGTTGCGGAGGATATTGTAATACCCAGAAAGTTTTTCGTTATTGGAAATAGAATAGAAGGAAACGACGTTTAATATAAATTTACTAGAGCTTAAAGCTACGTTTTTTTGCCTTAAGGCGCTACCCTGACCAAAACCTGGCAAAAGTGCGTTTTTCAGACTCTATTATCTCATTGGTTATGAAAAATAAACTACATCTAAAAATACATTATTAATGTTCGATATCTTATCATCGCATTCCCCGTTCTAATTTATTTTTATGTGCTATAAACACATTTAAAATCAACTTTTAAAAAATGACTAATATTCTTGATTACATGCATCTGTTGCTAAACGCAACGCTCTAATCATTTGAGGATAACACTAATGGATAGATAATGAAAAAATCTATATTCTGCACGTTTTATTTAAATTTTTAAGTTCGTTTTTTCTCTTTTAATTGAAATAATTCCGAAAACTGTATGACTTCTATGATAAAGGGGCGTGCGCAGAGTGCGGGCGGCATTACGCTGTATGCGTTTGTACGAGGTGGTCGCGTCGCTGGTCGCTGCGTCCGTATTTCGCCGCAAACATAATATTATTTTAGTACCTACCAACCGATGCGCTTACGTCACGGTATATTGTAACTCGGCCGTATCTTAGAAATAAATCTTACAGCCGTGCGGTACGTAAACATGCATAGGGCTGTCTGCCTCCAGCATTTTTACATTTAATATAAAACACATAATATGTGTTTTATAACTCAATGCATTTTCCTACTTTGTGTTTCCATTTAGTTTTATGATTGTACTTAAATATACTTTTTTTATATAAACAAATATATAATAGGTACTTTGTGAATTGAATAGGAAGTGTTCAATAAAAATGCGTGTCGTTTTATGATTGGTAGATTTAATTAAAAAACCATGTTTATGTTTGAATAACAAATCGGTCTTATAAATTTGCGGCCGAAAAATATTTGCGCCTCGGCTGAGACGTACGAAATGCTTTATTATTAAAATTTTAAATATAAAAAAATCCGCATTATAATATAAAGCTTAATTAAAAATTGTTTTGGGAAACATGGACAAGTTGGAGTAAAGGAATATCTTTTACTCGGTTATAGATACCTGCAGCTACTTTACAATTTATATGTTTGGTTTTAAATGAAGTTTGGATTTATTATTTTTTTTATTTCTATTCTATTTTCTGAAAGGGTCCTAGGAAAGGAATTATCCACCGCTCTGCCCCACTGCGTGTTGGCGAACTTTGCATGTCTTCGAAATATTTTTTTTCTTATTTCTCAGACATGCAGGTTTCCTCACAATGTTTTCCTTCACCACTGAGTACGTGGTAAATCAACACTTAAAATTGCAATTACAATATTATTGGTGCCGGCGGGGATTGAACCCGGTTTGCTCGCACACTGTGAAAATTTTAGCAAGCGCTAACCATCTGAGCTACCACGGCTCCTCTCCTCTCGAGCTAGAGACTTTATTTTATTTATCGTCAGGCCTGTTGGTCTAGTTGTTAGTGACCCTGACTGCTATGTCGCAGGTCGTGGGTTCGATTCCCAACCAGGACAAATGTTTGTGTGATGAGCACGATCATTTGTTCTGTGTCTGGGTGTAATTTATCTATAATATTTATGTATTTAGAAATATATAAGTATGTTTATCAGTTGTCTAGTACCCATAACACAAGCTCTGCTTAGCTTGGGACTAGATGGCGTTGTGTGATAGTTGTGGAATATTATTATTATTATATTATTATTGTTGGGGTATCTGTATAGTTTTCTCATCTGGTTGGTTTTTATAAATATATAACTATAAATTAAAATGAAAAGAAAAATATACATAAATATTAATAAAATAAAATAAATACAAAAAATACACAAATAAATAAGTTGATAAAATTAAGGCAAACTTAGGGTCAATTATTATTTTGATAATTAAACTAGTGAAATTCCGCGGTTTTATGTGTTTTACATAAATATCCTAGAAAACTTATTATTTTAATATTTTACTAAGTACCTATAAAATTAACAAGTTTATTGCATTTTTATTTGAGTAATTTTTTATGCAATTTCTTTATCTACGTCTATTTTAGGAACCTTTATTTAGTCTGAATCATACATAACACTATATTACTGATTTACTTACTTATACGTAGTTTTCTTTTTTGCAGTTACAAATATCTTGTGAGGTTGAAAAAGGCAGTAATGAAAAAATAGTAAGAATAATAATAATTGACGTCAGCCACTTCTTTTCATAAAAATTTCAGATCATGGTCCATTAGGTTGCAGCTTCACCGAACCACAACTTATAATAATAATAATAAAAGTAATAATATAATATTATTTTGTATTTATTTTATTTTATTGATATTTATGTATATTTATCTTTTCATTTTAATTTATAATTTTTATATATTTAAATATTTATAGGACCGAACCAGATGAGAAAATTATACGGCTCCAACGATTTTAGCGACGAACGCTTGGATTTTTTAGAAAATATCCTTTTGTCCATGTTTTCAGGCAATAAAAAAAACTGCTATAATATAAGAAGGTAAATTTCGACAAAGCACTAACGGTCGTTATAGCTCAGGTGGTATGTCGGTCGGGAGTGATATCGGAGTTCCGTGGTTCGTGTCTTGGCTTTGGTCCCGGTTTTTTTTTTCCTTTTTTTTTTCAAGTTCCCTTCTTTTGTGAGAAAATCTATTATTTCAAACCCTTTTTTTTGTAATTTTTAAAAATACGAAAATTTTAATTTTAAAAATTTAAAAAAAAAATCTATTTAGTTACTAATGCTATATTTATTATTTTAATAATTACCTACCCAGTGGGTAAATATTAAAATAATAAATGTAGCATTATAAACAGTAAATCTCCCTCAAACTCAATTTACTAATTTGTTCCTGAATAAGGAATAGCAGATAAGAGATTAGTAGGTAATAACTATTGCTCCTCAAAATTATATTTGACCTCAAGGTAAAACATATCCTAAAATTCAGTAGCTAAATAAAATAATAATACCCACTATTCAAGTATATTCTCAATATGTAAGTAAATGAAAATAACAAAAAAGCACCATTAGCATGTAAAGTTCGAATCCATAATTAACATTTCGACAAATATTATAATTTACTCTATAAAAAGCTAATTCAATATTAGCAGTATAGTATATAGTTAAAAATTATCAAAATAGTCATTTTTATTAATTAGATAATATATGAGAATACATAATTCTAATATAATGCAACTAATATACCGAATAAAGAAAATTAAAATACACATATTGTCTGCCGTGTTTATTTCCATAAAATAGTTTATTGTCATTGATAAATTAATACTACGTTCGTACCAGTAGGTGGCGTCTTGCAGATTTCTACGCGATGTATTGTAGCGAGAGCGACGGCAGGCCAAACGCTCAAGGTCGTTCGCTAGGGGTAAAGCCTTAAAAGTATTTGCCAGAGATTAACAGAATGTACACAATGTATCAAAATGAATATTTAAGAAAGTGAGTATTGTTTCTATGTAATTATAATGTGTGAAAATTAGTATTTCTTGTCTTATTTTTACATTAAGACTCTAAACGTTTAAAATTAATTAACATAAGTCGCTAGAAAGAAGCTGTGCTGAACTTAATAGGTGAAGTTTGATCCCAATTCTGCGAACAGATTTAGGAGAGCCACCCCTTCTTTTTAATACTGTGTTTTCCTTGTTATGGTAAACAAAGAAATTACTTTCAATAAGTATTATACAATATTCTGTATTGAATAAAATCATACATTTCATTTCCCTCTCGGTTAACACAAACTCTCCCTAAAATTCGTAAAAATAAAAAACTATAGTCTTGTTTTTTTCCTAAAATGGTAAAATAAACACGAATTAATCAGCAGCAATTCTATTTCTATTTCTTTAAACTAATCAAGCGAGCATTGCAGGATATGCAGAAGCAAATGGCGAGGTCAGTGTTGCCATTAAATTAGTTTTCCTCCCTTTGAATTCCGTGCAAAGCTGGAATCTTGGAAGTGGAGCTGCAATAAATTAACATAAATCGCTAGAATGAAGTTGTTCCAATAATAAGCATCGAATTTTGCTTGGTAAGATCGTTTGAACATTAAATAAATTTTAATTTAATATTTGCATGTAAAAATGGTAGAATAATCGGATTTTTTATGTACCCCGTCAACACCATTTTTTAGCATAGGGTGACAAACGCGCCCACAATTGACCTGATGCTAAGTGGTTGCTGTGGCCCATAGAGATCTACATCTATCCTCGATTAGGAATTAAAATGCAGATGCGTAAACAACCGTAAGGACTATATTGGAATAACTTGTTTCAAGTAAAAAAGGTCTCCGGTTCTCTACACTCATTATACGAAACATGGCAGCATTGTGCTACTATTTTACGCTGGTATTCTGTGAGAGCGTGGTCCTTCCCGGGTCAAGCCGACCCATTCGTGCTACAACTATACTACTAATATAACTGCAGCATGTCTCTACCACGTATAAATATATTATTGTTAGTACCAACATTCAATGCAAATAAATAAATATTCTATTGTATATTTTATTTACCGATTACCTAAAGACGCTTAAACACATTTACATTTTTTTTTTGTTTCAAAGTTTATACTTCCCCAGGTAGTCCCATTTTAATTTTATCGAAATCTGTCGAGCGGTTTAAAAAAACAACAATAAGTTAATTTTATAGTGAAGTTTATTAAAATTAAATGCGATAATAAAAGCCGTAAAATTAGTTTTTATTCAACAAAATTTAAAGAAAATTGCATACAGCGGTTATATTTCAGGTAAAAGGTCCATTTTTCAGGAGTAAGCCACTAAAATGTTAATTGTTGTTTACCGTATTAGTTAAAGCTCCTTGGTCTTTGATATTATACCCGAGTCTTCATTTAACCATGTCTAGTGAACACGTTTTTAATGCATAAAATATTATTTATTATTATATAGAAAGTCAGGAAAACAATAAGGTTTTAAAATTCTAAGTGTTCAATAAAATATTGGGTCTTGTTGATAATAAATATTTCGCGGAATTACTCTTGACAAAACGTTAAAATAGGGCCTTCCTATATACCTAAACTATATATAACGCATCGTCCGATGGGTGTCGTAAGAGGCGACAGGGAAATTTAAAAAGGTGATGCGCAGTAGTATCTTTCTGATAAAAACTCAAAATAACAAAGACAAACACTCAAAATAACAAACAACTCAACTCAAGCGTGTCAACTATGGTAAAATCTTCCCTATGAGATAATCTTTGGGGTGGCCTATGTTCAGTAATGGATTTTTATAAGATGTAATAGATGTAATGTTAAATCTAAGCTAGCAAATGGATTCGCAGTTCTGCAGCGTAATATGTAACAAAGATTAGAAACCTTGTTAGTATTGAAACAGCCAGATTAGCTTATTTAAGTTAGTTCCATAATGTCTTAACGAATCTTGCTACATGGTAATATAAATGACATTAAAACTATTTTGTTTTTATAGAAGAGAACCAAATGAGATATTTTTATAATCTTATATCGACGGAGTTTCTTAAGCAAAAATTAAAAAAAAGTATATTAACTTCAGCTTCTCAGTATACTTACGAAAATCAATTGTATGCAGACAAATACAAAAACATATTTATTAAAAAATGATTCTCATAATGCTAGTTTCACTTCAACTAAATATTCGGGACCTATCTATCGTTTCAAACGTTGAAAATGTTTTCTAAACAAAAGCTGTTGTAATATTCAAGAATATAATATGATTGTTTTTTTTTTTCGGTGTAAAATGTTTATGAGCAACATAAAAGGGCTACAATAAGAACATAACAAAACAATTTGCTAAATAATGGAAAGCATAAAACTACGACCATCTTAGCACAATATATTTAAGCACTAAAAACTGACTAAATCTGAAACTAACAATTACTTTTTTTATTGTAACATTCATAATAAGCCTGGAAATGGTGTTTCTAATGTTTGATTTAATTTTATAAAAAAAGGGTACCGCTGGGTTTCTTGCTGGTCGTCAGCTTAAGTCTTTTTTCCGAAAAAGTGGTAAAGGCATTCATTCAACAACAAAAAAAATTCTAATTGTTCCGCTAAATAAGTGACAAACGATTTTATATTCTGTTCAATAAATATATACGTAAGTGGTTATGGCGGTTCATAGTCACACGCAGTTAACTTCATACAGATACAGGGCTTTAGATACGTAATAATTTCTTATATTTACGCGAACACTACACATTGTACAAAACTACTTTACGGGTTTTATCGCGTTTAATTTAGTTGATTATAATTCCCGATGTTTCGGATGCTTTCCAGCACCAATGGTCACGGGGACTGAGGTGATTGACATCCCGATGTCAGTGTTACTCGGAGTACCTTCAGCTTTTAATTATTACTTATGGTCCGATCTACGCAGAATGAACTTACTGTGTCTTGAAGTCTTGCAGTGGTATGCTCGGGCTTAGTTTTAGTTTTATTTATTATAGGATCTCAAACAGGTGGTATTACCCAGCCTCCTACTCTCTTCAATAGCCTCACGTATCATCCTTGGCAGGTGTTGATGTTCTTTCGCGAGGGTTTGTGGTCTATCAAATCTAATGCAGTAGCGGGGGCAGTCTAGGATATGACCACAAATTGCAGACTTCTCGGAATGTTGGAAGTCTGGATCATGGGTGCTGGAAAGCACCTAAAAATTAACTAAATTAGGCGTGATAAAATCCATAAAAGTAGCTATATATAATGGGCTACAGATACGTTCTCTCCTCTGAAGAATACGTACGATGGAATGCTTCAGTACTAGTTATTATATCGCCTCTATGAACATGTCAGACAGAAACGCAGCAGTGCAGAAGAATAAGGTAAGACTGTGGTACCTACCCAGAAGGCCACCTTAACAGAAAAGGAAGAACACAATCTAGTCTTCAATATAAATATCTATAATAATCTGTCAACTCAGAACTTAAAATCATCTCACGTTAATTATCAGCGGCGGCGGTATCAATATGTGATTAAAGAAAACTAAAACAGAGACAGAGAGAAAAAGTCAAAAGATAAACTTACTTACATAATTTTAGAGGATTCTGATTCCTCTGTTGCAAGCACCCAAAACACAGGAACTACTGGAAGCACTGCTGAGTTAGAAACATTGCAATACTTAAATAATAAAGATTTTATACGTGGTAGAGCCATGCTGCAGTTATATTAGTATTATAGTTGTAGCACGAATGGGTCGGATCGATGGGGGAAGGACCACTCTCTCACAGAATACCAGCGTAAAATAAAAGCCTAATGCTGGTGTTTTTCGTATGGTGAGTGTAGAGATCTGGAGACCCTTTTTACTGGAATCGTGGCATTCCATCTTAGTCCTCACGGGTGATAACGCAGCTGCATTTTGATTTGTAATCGAGGATAGATGTAGATGTCTATGGGCCACAGCAACCACTTACCATCAGGTGAACAGTGTGCTAGTTCGTCACCCTATCCCATAAACAAATAAAGATACCAATACAAAGAGCCTAAATGCTTATCCTAAAATAAAAATAAATTATTTTTAATACATCTCCTTTTTACCAAGTTTTGACCTTGTGGAGCGACTCTTCTCATTTGGAAGCATGATCATGAGACCTCTTCGTAGAAAATTGAGTAATAAACTGGTTTACTTAAGTCTCAATTAAAACCTTAAAAATATAATATTGTTGCGCGCCATAGTTAAAATGCCGGGTATATGGAGATTGATTATTAGCGCCATCTAGTATGGAGAATCAGAACTAGGCGAGCTTTCTAGAAAGTTTCATGCCAGAACTTTCCCATTAGCGCCATTTAGTATCGAGTGGCAGAACTCGGAGAGAATTTTCTACACCTAGTCGATCGGGACCAGTATGTGCTCGAGCATTCTGGATGTTCCATTCAAAAGTTCCTATATAAAGGCGTTAGGACCGCGACCGAGGCAGTATTGAATTGCGACACAAGCGAAGTACTTAGAAGCGAAATAATGTGAACTAAAGTGTTAAGTGTGATTAATTATTAGTGCGTTTTAAGTCTTAATTGGTGTTCGTTGATTAAAGTGTCAATTTTGGTAATTCAATCGGCAGTTATTATTGTCACGAACCCTAAGCTGGTAGCAATTGGTGTCAGAAGTGGGATAAAATCATGCCAATTTTACCTAAGGATGAAACGGAGGGTGTCCGTATATGAAGTCAACGCCAGCAGGAAACAGACCAGAGACGATTTGGTGATGCAACGCCGCATACGTCGGAGGGCCAGCCGCCGGCTACGGAAGCCGGCACGTCAGTAGCTCCTACATCTGCAGCACCTTAATTTGGTGCTCTGATGATGACGCTGCAGGAACAAGCCCGCCGACAGGAGGAATAGGCCTGACATAACACGACTTAATGAGGTTTTTAATAAAATTAATGTATCCGACATGGGTATACTGATGAGTTAAAAACTATATGTTTTGTACTTAGATCATATTGTACACAGATAAGCAAGAAATGTATCTTTATCTTTATCTTTAGAGCCCCACACCGGGTGTTTTCGTTCAGGTCCCCGGCGATGATGGTCGGCCTTGTGCCTTCTATTACCGTTCGTATATCTTTGGAGTAAAATGGAGTCCCTGGCGGGCGGTATGCTGCATAGATCCTTAGTTCCTCACCCGCCGACTGCATTTTTATGCCGATAGGGTAGGTCTAGTTTTTGATGGACGATATCCCTCCATACTAGAACCGCCGTCCCTCTTGTAGATATGAAAGTTAGGCAGCTTCAGATGCGTAGATTTATTCAATTTAGTACCTCTGCTAACAAGATCACCTGGATGTTCTGTTGCTGGGCGAATCTGCGGACTTTATGCAGCTTATGCTGGATTCCGTCCGGGTTCCAGTAGAGGTGGCGCAGGTTACTCTCCTCTGTAATGCCGAGCAAGGAGGTTTGCCAGCGCCTTCGTCACTGCGGTTATTGAATCCGTCCCGGCTCTAATGTCAGCCAGAACTGCCGACCTCAATAGAAATACTAACCAATCGTTGGATGGCGTCTGCTGTCTCGAATCCTACTAATTGTGTTTTAGTGTAGACGTTGGCACTGGTCTCGGGTGGTAAACTTCTTGTCTTACTCTATAGGTAGAATGCGGTCTATGAGTAGAGCGAGCTCTATTTTCTGATAGAGCCTTTTCTGGTGCTCTACATATTTTGGATCCATGTTGTTCAGCAGTAACCTGCGCCTGGGCTACCGTTACCGCTGGGGTTGGGGTAGAGGTGGCTGCCTGACTGGGAGGCTCCAAATTCTTCTTCTTCCTTCTCCCCCCGCTAACTCTTCTTGGTGGGTTGATGCTCTGTAACGTCGTTAGCGGGGGGTTGAAGAGTCGCCCCGGTGGTTTCTTTGGCTTAGATTTTCGGGTAGTAGGCCCGGCAGATTAATACCCTGCTTCCTCGCAATCTTCCTCAGGACTGGGCAGCAGCGATCATTTGCGGTATGGTTCCTGGCTCAGTTAGCCCATCTGGGTTCCTCCTCTCTACCCCTAGGGCAGTTTCTTGCTATATGGTCCTCGGCACAGCAAACACACTTCACTGGCCTGAAGCAGTTGGCAGATGCATGGTCAAAGGCCTGACTTGTTTCGGACCCGCTTGTCCTTGCCGGACCTCTATGACTACTCCTTTAATAAAAAGAAGTTTGTCGACTTGACACAGTTGATTGAGGCACTCCAGGCTCAGGTGGTTCAGCTGCGCGTAGTAGAGGCACCCAGGTCTGCCTCTACGGGGGGGTGTCTATTACGGCTGAATCCGTGTCAACTGGCAGTCCCTGTGTGCCCACTTTTGTGGGCTTCTCTTCTTCCGGGGTGTAGCAATACCAGAACAAAACTGGAATTTTTTCGGTGATTTCCTCTATGTATTTCTGAATTGTCCGAAATTTTTCCGGACTTCAGTGTGACTGTGGTGTGAACTTTACGAAATTCCCAAATAAACGAGCGTTGGGTGGGTATCCCAATTTCTTATTTAGTACTTTAAAGTGCTTCGTCCTATCCGGAAGGTAGAATCTACGATAGGCGGATAGCGAGCCTTCTTGACTTCCTTAATGGTGGTGTTGCCTCAGCCTTCTTGGGTCTTGGTACTGACGGGGTTGCTGCTAGTTGATGGCCTTTAGCCATCATCCAATGGCACGCCTGATGGGGTAGTTGGCGCGGACGATGACTATCCGGCTGATGGCGCTGGTGTTGTATAGCTAGTTGAGTCCCACCCATATGACTCCTCTCTTTTTTGCTCCAACTGTGCTGCATCCATGATACTATAACGGTCAGGTGAGATAGCAGGGTTTGGCTTCGGTGTAGATGGCGATTTCGGTGGCGTTTGCCTAATCTTGGGCCTTTCCGGTTGGCGTTCTTTATCTTCAGATGAGGCTGATGTTTAATAATAATCAAATGAAATGGTGGATCCGATGCATTGCCTGTTTTCGTGAAGCAATGCTTCGGTCTCCGGTGGCCTGTGCCTTCGTGGCGTTTTACTCGCCCGCTTCGGTAAGGACGACGGTTCTCAACCACTCGTACGCTCAGGTACGTCGGGCGTGAGTGCGGCGCTCGGTTCGGGCTCCTTTTTCGGCGAAGAAGGCTTCCGTGTCGGGATGTGAGAAAATGATGGAACAATCCTGGTCCGTTCTTGGTTGGATAGATCCCGAATCACAAGCGGTCGTTCCAACACGCCTGAACAGTCAGGTGGTTTTCTTGTTTTGCTGCGGGGTGGGGGGCTCCCCCTTGTCCAACATGATTATATTTACACTACTTACGTTTTGTGAGTGTTCAGTAATCTACGATGCCCTATATGTTTACTTACCAACGAGCCAAACGGTATGATACGCGACGCGAGGGGTAAGCGGTGTGAGAAAGTGGTTGGCTGCAACACTTCTTGCACTGACTGCTACTTTCATTATTAAAGAGTTGGGGGAATTGCGTTAGATGGCACTCTAATTCGCAACTGGGTACTAAAAGCACAGAGAGCATTAAAGTGCCTAAGATTCTGCCTAGGAGCCGGTAACCTAGACGCCTTTCGGAGTATGCGGACTCAACAATTGGTGGAGTATGTCGTATCCGCGGTTGTATGTGACCACTGCTAGATACAAACAACGCACACCTAGGAGATCCTTGCCAAATAGCAGTGCTTGCGCTGGTATGTTCCAGTATAATTATACTCTATAGAGAGCCAGTATAATTACACCCTGCCCTCGCATTCTCTATTATTGGTCTTCAAAAGTGATAACGCAACTGTAGCCCTCTATGTTTGAAGTTGGCTGCATGCAACCCTGGACCAAAGTAACCATTTAACATCATGTGAACTGTTGTTGTTTTTTTGTAATTTCCGTTAAAATAAAAAAGTTCTTGTAGCGTCCTATTGATGACTGTATAAACATATCAGCATTTATTTCGCATAAGATATAACTATCTCATTTAGAGCAGGTGTAAATTAATTAGCAATAAACTGCTACGACAGATAAACTATACGAAGACTTTTTTCTGCATGCTAACAAGACTGCAGAATTATAAGTCTGCAACACAAATCGATCTCCTCGACTAAGCAAGGACTACGCTCGCACAAAATATCAGCGATCCTCTCTAGCCGTACTGAAGTATTTTATTTATTTTGACTTTTAACTAAGAATAGAACTAGAAATCTATGGTTGACTGAATACACTTACATTAGGAGGACTTTGTGCTCGTTTATCTACCTTCTATAAAATAGGAGTTGATTTGAATAAAAAGTTTTATTTTAATAGTAATATACCTACGTCAATTTTCATTCGATAAATAAATAAAAAATTAAAGTGTACATGTTACAAGTAAAGATCTTCCATCATATTTTGTCGTTAAGCGAGTTAAACTCGTTTATTTTAAAGGACGCTATTGACCTACTTAGCCGCTCCCTGCACGTAATATGACGTAAAGTGTCATAATATTACAATAATTTTGAGATTTACTTTTTAATTTAGTTTAATTTATACTCAAGACTAATTTAAAAGTTTAAAGGTATTTAAGGGGAAATATAAAATCAAATGGCTTAGCAAGATCCTTCGTTATGCCGAAAATATTGCAGCATTAATTTTGAAATAAATATATGGTAAAGTTGAGGATTAATGTTAAGGATTATGTTAGACGAAAACACGATTTCGTAAATTTTTTCGATAGAAAAAAAATCCAGTTACCTCCAAAATAAACAATAAACCGCTCTTATTCATAAAATACTTTAAATAAGATCATGAAACTTTGCATACTAACTGAACTAACTATAAAGCAGTGCTTATGTTATTTACTTTTTTTTTAAATACCATTATTTTCACTGTAAAAAGAAATTACCTAAACTATCGCCCTCTTGAAGCGTGATTCCTGCCGCACGATCACTTCGCTTCGGCCTTTGAACGGGGAGATTGCGTCGCTTACGATCAGAATATACATTACGCAACAGGACGATGTATAATTAAAATGGGAAATAACCGTAATAAAAATAAGAAGCGACTGGCTTGGCGTTAAGAAACAAGCATAAATATGATAAACCTAATGAAATAAGTGTCTAACGACCTTTCTACTTACAGTATTGGTGATTATAAACATGTCGGTACATAGCTAACGACGCGCGGGCTAGTGGGGACGAAATTAAAATTTGAGCTGACTTACTCTATCCCCTTAAGTATATTTTTTTTTATTGTAATAAAGTTCACTCTATTTGATTTTAAATTATTTTAGAAAACATTTTATTAAAAGTTTGTAAACGAGTATATTATCTATCATGTAGAACATAACCAATTAAACTTTTCGACAAATCATTCAATAAAATTAATTTTACGGATGATTTTAAGGCTCAATAGTTATGATTCGCAGACAGGCCAATACGATAATTCAGGAGAGGTCAAGTATATAGAACTAAGAATACTATATGTCGGATTTTGACGTTTATTACAACATATAATGAGCAGAACCATGAACTCCATCAGAGTGCTCGGTCTGCTATTAAGTTTATCCATGGCAAATCACTAACTCATCAAAATAAAATAGAAATTCACATATTATCTCTAATGAGAATAGTTTATTGCACCCAAATATAATAGTTCACAGTAATCACTGATTAACATAAATATTAGTGCGGTTTATTTATTTAATATTTAAATTACTCACAGTATTTGCTTTTAGCTTTCACCTCAAGCGCGGGCCAAAGAATGCCCGGTTCAATGATTTTTCGGTAAAGGTGCATAACGCCACCACTCCCGCGCGGTCGAAAAATGCTCGGACCGATGGCGTTGCGCAAGCCTTCAAACTTTAATCAGTTTAACTTCTCTTAATTTAAATTGAAGTATAAGCAGAATATTCTATGAATTCATAGTAAACCTGTAATTACTAATAATTAAAGACAGAATTTCCTTAGATTAGAACATAATGATTGCTAATCATTAAACAATTATTACTCACTTGATACTCGAATGTGATAATAATTACAGGATAGTCAAAACATCCATATTTGAAACAATTATTATCGAGCTTTTAAAACAATGCAGTTACTATTTCACTAGTAGTAATTTTACATGGAATAATTTAATTACAAATATTACTAGGTTAATTCATTTAATCACTAATTAAGATTTAATTTGAAGACCGAAGAACGGGCAGCGACACGGTCTTTCTGACATGCGGCCACTCTGGTATGGCGATGGGCTCACCTGTATCTCCCATAGTCACCGACATATTCATGGAGGACTTCGAGGAGAAAGCCCTTCTTACTGCTCCTGTAAATCCAAGACTCTACAAGCGGTACGTAGACGACACTTTCACAATTATACCAATTGACAAAATAACTGCATTTTAGACCACCTTAACTCTAAAATAAAATTTACAATGGAGTTAGAAGCAAATAATTCCTTAGCTTTCCTAGATGTTTTAGTCATTCGAAATCCTGATAACACTATTGGTCACACTGTGGTTAGAAAAAAGACCAATACCAACTGATATTTAAATGGTGAATCTCACCATCATCCTTCACAGTTAGCTACCGTGGGTAAATCTTTGTTTCAGAGAGCACGAGGGATCTGTGACAGAAAACATCTGGCCGCCGAGATTCAGCATGTCAAGCAAGTGTTGCAAGACAACGAGCTTCGGGTCCCGCACCTACGTCACAGTGACCGAGTGAAGCCGGCCACAGTCAAGCGTGTGCCTGCTGTAATACCATATGTCAGAGGAGTTACAGACAAGGTTGGCTACATCTTGAAGCGAGCTTCCATTAAAACATACTACAAGCCGCCAAAGAAGTTAAAGTTAAAGATACGGAAAACAGACTGGGAGTCGGTTTCCTTATATATTAACAGTCTGAACTGGAACGAAATAACAAGCGATGATGATAACACCGCCTCACACAAATTTAACGATGTTATGATATATGCCATCAACAATTACACGCAGGAAATTAAGGTAGGTCGTAGAAAGAGCAACATAAAGAGCTGAATCACTCCTGGATTGATAAAATGCATGAAACACAGGGACAAGGTGCACCTTGAGTGTAGAGCTGATCCGAATAACCAACATAAATTACTGATCTACACGCGGTATAGAAACTTTTTTCATACTCTACTAAAGAATATTAAAGTTGAATATAACAGAAAGGAAATTACGAAAAACAAAGACAATGCGCGTAACCTTTGGAATAAAATTAAAAGTATGTGCTATAATTCTACGTCGGAGTACCACTCCATGAGACTCATTAAGGATCTGAACAACCCAATTTCATCCCTAGACCAATGTAATCACCATTTCGCAGGGCACCGTAAGGGAGGTCTTCGTTAAAAAAATCTTAAAAAACCTAGGCACGTCTCAAGACCTACTAATCAAGAATCACAGATGTTCAAAATCTAACCCAAACTCTTTCTATCTGCACCCTACTGATGAACAAGAAGTGAGCCGAATTATTTATAACCTAAAAACCAACAGTTCTCCAGGATTAGACCATGTCACTGTTACACTGCTTAAAAAGATCTGCAATAACATTATTATTCCCCTCGTTCACATATTTAATTTAAACCTAGAACGGGAGTTTTTCCAGATTCCTGGAAAACTGCAGTAGTGTCACCTATTTTCAAAAATGGTTCTCCGACCTTGCCGGAAAATTACAGACCAATCTCTTTACTGAGTATAATATCGAAAATTCTAGAGAAGATAGTGAATAAGCAACTTGTCCGTTTTCTACATAAAAATCGGATAATCTCAGATAAGCAATATGGGTTTCGTCAGGGAAAATCGACCGAGGATGCTGTAGCAGCACTAGCTGATCAGAGGGCCTAGACAATATCCGTTTTCTGTGATTGTTTGTCCCTTTCTCCGTGCCGGTTTTTTTGTTTAGCAAACTCTACAGTTTGCTAAACAACTTTGACAGCGTAGCGATTTAAGGAGCTTACAAGTCGGTTTAAGTGAGAAAAAAGTGTTTTGTGAGCTTAAGATTTTTTATCTAAACGTGTTTAAAAGTCATAAAGATTATTGTATAACCTAAAAATTCGTTATCGTTTTTTCTCACTCGAGGCCACGCCGATCATCAGTCTATAGGTTTCTCTGTCTACGATATCGCAGTTCTTACAATGTCTTCACTAACTTTTTTGTAATAAAACACTTCAATAACTTTCAACACAACACTTTTAAATAATATTCTGCGCGCGCGGTTTGCGTTTGACAGTGACAGATGCTGACGCAATTGACACTTGATACACACTATTCCATAGACTAATTAAAGAGTGTTTCGGGTATCGCTGCGGAATGGGCGTTCAGCGTTCTTTGTGTAACTTGTCTAATTTCAACACGCTAACGTCAAGTCCTAAGCGGAAAACGCTTGCACGGGAAACGCTTGGATTTTGTCTAGGCTCACTGATATCACAACACGTGGAGAATGGTCAATGTTGCATAGGTGTTTTTCTCGACCTGTCGCGAGCTTTTGACACAGTCTCTGTTGGCCTGCTCTTGAAAAGCTAGAATCCGTTGGAGTAAGTGGAAATACACTTCAATGGTTTGAAACTTACCTAAAAATGAGAAAACAATGTGTAAAAGTAGGAAATTACACTAGTAGGCAACTGGATGTTCATTTTGGCCTTCCACAAGGCAGTACTCTTGCACCTACTCCCTTCATCCTGTACATGAATGATATCCTGGAACAAAACTTGCCTAATTCAAATGTAATTGCTTACGCAGATGATACAACCATATTATTTCACGATACGACATGGAGTTGAGTATACAGTACCGCGGAACAAGGCCTATCTCGTATTGCCATGTCCTTAAACTTAAATCTTCTTACACTAAATAAGGAAAAGACTACATACATATGCTTTTATAAATCGAGACGCAAAAGTCCTCCGACCACTACGCCCTTGAAAATTCATTACTGCAAAAATGATTATACCAATCTGCATGGCTGCAAGTGTGAACCGATAGCGCGCTCTAGAATAACCAAATATCTTGGAAGTATCATAGATGAAAACCTAACGTTTGATGCTAAAATTTCTAGTTTTTCTTCCCGTGTGCGAAAGTTCATTTACATCATAAAAAATTGCGAGTTTGCACTCCCGTAGATATAATACGTCAGGTATACTTTGCACTCTGCCAATCTATACTGCAGTATTGCATTTGTGTTTGGGGCCGCGCTGGGAGGACTGCACTTATGACATTGGAAAGGGCTCAACGTTCATTAATTAAAGTAATCCTGAGTAAGCCATTCACATACTCCACAGATTATCTATATTATAAAGAATTTAAAGTACTACGGGTGCGACAGCTGTTTATTTACAATGTCACACTCAAAGTGCACAAAACCCTAAGATGTCGCCCGGACTACAACGAATTAAGAAGCAAACGCACATTTAGAATCCCCGTTCCAATCGTAAAGTCAAACCTGGCCAAACGTTGCCCCACCTTCTCACATCCTTTCATCTACAACAAAATATTAAAAATAATTGACCTTAAAGACCAGCCACTTTCCTCATGTAAAACTCAAATAAGCTAATTAAATAGCACATAAGATACACAAACACACACACACACACATACACACACACGCGCGCTCGCACACACACACACACACACACACACACACACACACACACACACACACACACACACACACACACACACACACACACACACACACACACACAAAACCAGACCCGGACGTAATCGTTCCTATTCCAACTATTGCGGAATCATCTCTTGCAGGCGCTATTATTTATTTTAAATTTATTTATGTAGTAAAACAATACTTCCTTGGTTTTTGTATTGGAAGCATTACTTTTAAAGGCCGATGACAAGCACATAATATGAACACTATCTCGATGTAAATGAGGTCCAGTGACAAACCGTTTTGTACTGCATGCCAGGGTCCTGAGATACAAGCTGCGCTTAGTTTAGGACCCGCAGCTACCTGTGTTATTTTTGTTAAAATAAATAAAATAAGTAAAAGTAATTAATTAAATTCGATAGAATCCGTAAATTTAGTTTTATTCAATGTGTAGTTTTCGCTTCAATTTAAGAAATCATTAAGTTTTATAAAATTAATTGTGAATTTTATTTTTTAGAGAAATTGCTAAAGAATTTGTTAGATATATTGTAATCATTAAAAATATTAATTTGATCAAAAGGCATGTAATTAATTACAGGCCACCCAGCCTACGAGACACGTAACCAGTGGCGACAAATTTCTGTACTTCATCTGCTCAACCAGAGCCAATATAGTTGAACACGAACGCTACCCTGTTTATTAGTGATCAGACAACAGACGTGTACACTACGTCCTTTAAGCTTTAAGCGCTACAATTTTTTAAAATTAAAAACAATAAAACGTTACTTGCGCAGTAAAGTGGTGTGGTAGTGACAGCAGGAAACATAATTTCAAGAAGAATAAAATCACGGTACGGTTTACCGGTAAGTGCAACACTTAATAATCTTAAAATACTAAAAACGTGAGGGTTCAACGGATTCTGGTCGTATTTCCGAGGATGTCCTTGTCAAGTACGCAGTATTATAGTTGCTTCTCTGTCTATCAATCAGAGGGGCTACAGGCGGCACGTGTAACTAGAGATCAAAAAAGTATCGATGCAAGTTTGTCGACTATTTACTGTGTTATTATTTTTTGTGTAGACGGACAGTCCTTCTACTCTATTTGTGTATTAGTCTATTTGTAATTATAATTTTATTGTTATTATTTGTCTTGTCGACGAACAGTCATTCTACTCTATTTGTGTATTAATCAATTTGTAATTATAATTTGAAATCGAAATTACAGTTTTACAAACCATTGATATAATTGTACTCCAAGAAGGATTCATCGGTGTTAATAATTATTTATGGGGAGTTTTATCGGTGGGTAATAGTAAGTATTGAGACACCTCTAGGTTTATCAAAAAACTGCTCATCATTAGAGCCTACTGCCTGCCGAAACTATAGCACTTTAAAACCTGTAGCAGCCAGGCTAATCAACCCTAAATAATATGTACCCTGCTGCTACCATAACACAGAAGGCGAAGAAAACATTTATTTTCTATTTATCCCCGGCTACTGAGATACTGCGGGCTGCATATCGATGCGAAATAATTTGACGTATATATTTAACTTTCTAATAAAGAAACAAGAAACAGCCACAAATATCATTCAGCGCCACATCGGCTTCACACGCCGCTATCGTCATGTATCCGTCGACCATTTTGAGCCGTTTCTTAACGCCGCAACTTCGCTTCTTCTTGCTGTTCCGGAGCTGTGTCGCACGCCACCGCCAATCGCCGACTACGCGTGCGCGCTTTTTTTTTGCGCCCGAAGCAAATATGGGCAACCCTCCGGAAAGCGGGGGAGGGAGTTTAGAAATGCTCATAGTATACTACGCAGCCGGCTGCGTGATTTTGTGGAGACTTTTACTCACTAAACCCCACCTTTTAGGGACTGGCTTAACGGTCTAACTACGAGTAGAGATCTCTAAGCCGTATACGGACGCGATCCTCCTTGGTAGAAGGGAGGGCGCAACGGCCTGCACAACTTTTATAGCCCAGTCCAAGAGAGAAGAGAAGATATACACGAGTCTCACGCCGGCAAATGGAACGCACATAATATTTGAATTTTGATTAATCTTTATTGGTCATAATATAAGAATTGTAATTGGCTAGGCAAAAAAAATTGTTATTATTGGTAAACTAACGACGTAGCCGGACATATAAATATAGGCAGGGTTGACGTAAAAATATATTCCATATTCCATACTCGATACACCATTCGTTTGCATATAAAATAGTAGTTTCATTTCTCCACCACTAGACCACTCGGAGTCTGTTAATAGTGGACCTCATATCACCACTACTACACACCTAAATTTTGCCATTGTAGAATGTATTTACCTAATATGTAAATTATAATAATACTTCTTAATATATATAAATAACTAATGTAGATATTTTCACTTGACCGTGGCGGCTGAGGCCGAAGCAAAGTCATAGTTTTCTAGAGTATGTATGTTTGTGTATTTCTTAGGCACATTCGGCTCTTAACGGATTTATGGTAAGCGATTAGAGTTGTAAATGACATGTAAAATACATGTATATATTTTAAAGAACTTTACATTTAATTAACGGTATATTTTACGCATAGCTCATTTGTTTATAATTACGTTACGTTTTCATAGTCTCCCATATTTACGCGTACGATATATGGATGTGACACATCAGTAAGTTACGTCTCTCGCACCGCCCACACACCTTCTTTTTTCTAACCTTGACAGACTAATTTAGTTAGAGAATCGTAATGGTTTCATGTCTCGTAGGCTGGGTGGTTTGTGTAAGTAATAATATACGTTTCAAAATTACTGATAGCTATATTGCACTCAGACATCTTTTTGAGGCTCAAAATCCCTCAGCGAGCAATGGAAAGAGATATGCTCCGAGTCTCTGTAAAATTCCAAATGAAGAATTCCCTCGAAGAACGGAGATTACTGACTGTTCACGCCCGATTGTAGCAAGCCAAATCGCAAGGCGCTTGTTCCAAGCGGGAAACCGGATAGCGTTACCGGGGTGGGGGCACTCGCTATGCGCATACGGTGCTGCCAGCGAGCGCAGTCGGCAGGAATCTTAAAGCGCTGAGCCGTGCCGGTGGGGGTCGCGATATTAGCCTAGAACATTCGACAGTACGCAGCGACCGTGTCGATTAGAGGTCGCGAGTTTTTGATAAAGATTGCCGCTCGTATAACGATGGCCTCCATGGTGTTGTATTTTGTCGTTAATATACGTGACAACGAGACTTTTTTGATTTTTGGATTGACTATTTTAGCTTCGATTGCAATTAATTTTCATCGACGAGTGGCTTGTGTAGTTAATTAAAGTTAAAATAAATTAGTTAATGTGTACGAAGGAATTTTGCTTTCGTGTGGAACTTTGTGATCCAGAAATCGCGTTATCTTCGATTATAGTTTGTGCTAAGTGATGCTGGATTTGAGTTACGATAGCGGTGAGCATCTTACGGAGCGGTCAACGCATGTGGTGCTGCTGAACGATTACCTCGGTCACATCAAGTTACATTACACACTTTCCTACACCACACACACATACGATTTACTTACCCCTGACAATGCCTTGTGGTCGACACCACGTCCGGAGCTCGGTAAGTTTGTTTTTGATTATAGCAGCCGTTATAAATGAATTATCCATAGGCCATTTGGGCCCTCCCCTCTGTTGCTCGTCGAGTTGGATTACTATGGGCCCTAGTCCAGTCGACTTTTGTCGGGGTAACTGAGGGCCGTAACACTGAGATAGCCTTCCGTGTATGGTAACTGAAGTAGCAATAGGGTTGGTCATGTCTGTCGCAGAAGTGATAACCGTTGGAGTAGATGTGTTATGGAGTGGAGACCGCGTCTAGGCAAACGTAGTGTGGGACGCCCCCCTGACCAGATGGTTGGTAGAAACTGTATGCGTGTAGCCAAAGATTGAGCTAAGTGGCGCGCCTTGGGAGAGAGGCCTATATCCAGCAATGGACTGCCACAGGCTGATAATGGAGGATTCCCACTGCATTGTAAACGCGGTCGGTTAGTCAAATTGTTACCTGGCAAGAACGGAATCGTAAGATTGTAGACGTAAAAATTTAAAATGGACTATTGGTTAGACCAGTTTCTAAATTACGTCGTTTAACTTTGAGGAGTGTAAGCAAGGAGGACCTTGATTAGTTGGCGGGATGTTCGGGCATTATAATTTACCTCGGATTGTCTGTGGGCACTGCATTAGCGACACCTGGCGCTTGGATCTCGCGAATACAGTGGATTCCGCGACGCGCTTAGTCGGTGTATTTAAAAAAAGTTCGGCGTAATTAAAATATTATATACCCTAAAATGGTAGTTCGGAAGATTTTGTGCATGCATAACATTCGGTTGTATTTTGTACATTCGAATATATTTGCGGTTTATAACCAAAATTGTAGAGATAATCTCCGACCGGAGGCAACTTCAGAATCACACCGATTTTCCATAGAAAATACGTTAGTCCATTTGACCACCAGGTGATTATAATTAAATGTGAATCGCTACGCGAGCAAAACCGGGGCCAACTTTGCTCACCGCTGACTTAGCTGTCGAAGGCTCGCAATAGCGGTAACACTTAATCAATCTTGTATCAAAGCAATTTTTTTTACTACAAAAACTGATCTTCTGGAAATAGACGTCAGAGAATACTTACTTTACAATAATATAATTGAAGATGTTTATTTGTATCAAATTGGTGACAAAGAAAAATATTCAACCTATGAAACAAATTAATCGAAAGAAATGGGACATTTATTTGAAAAATCAAGAATGTTATTCCTCAGATTAAAGTTTTTCATGTTACTATATTTATTAAATGTATTTGGTGTGGAGTTATAGTAATTTAGGATTTTTTGTTAATAAATGATTGGTAAATTGAAAAATCTTATTTGTTTAATGAAGACTTGCACTCACTTGATTTCAGATATTGAGACATTACTTAAAAAATAGTATTATTTAATTTAAAGTCAAAACTCTATAAACTAATGTTATTTTTCTGCTATGCATACACAAAAATGTCTTACTTAAAGGAACTTTCATGAAATACAAATAAACAGTTAATGGTAGATTTTGCAGTAAGGTGAAATTGGTTCCAATTTTTCACATCGTTCGAATTGCTATATTCCGGAGTCTAATATTACCGTACAGTGGAGCAGCGCCTCTAGTTTGTAACTTGCAGAGCGAGTGCGAGAAGATGCGGAGCCCAGCGCGGCGATCGCTTTCATCGTCTGGACGTACATTTTTTGTAGCATAGGGTGACAAACGAGCACACAGTTCACCTGATGGTAAGTGGTTGCTGCGGCCCATAGACATCTACATCCATCCTCGATTACGAATCAATGTGCAGATGCGTTGTCACCCGTGAGGACTAAGATGGAATGCCTCGTTTACAGTAAAAAGGGTCTACGGTTTTCTACACTCACCATACGAAACACAGCAGTATTAAGCTACTATTTTACGTTGGTAATCTGTGAGAGCGTCCTTTCCTGGTGGAGCCGACCCATTTATGCTACAACTATACTACTAATATAATTGCAGCATGGCTCTACCACGTTGAAATCTGCTTTATCAACACAAAATCTTCACATACAACACTAATTCATGTTAAGTGATTCCAACCGCTCATTGATTGTTCAAGTAATGTTTTTTTTTATTAAACATTAGAGAATACAAGGTAGTCTATTATTCATATATTGACAATTATTATACAACAAGTTGAAAAGGTTTAATTTTACCTAAATAATCTAAAACAAATGGATTAATAGAACGCTAGCTCGGAACCAGGAAATAACGTGATTCAATGAGAACACGAATCTGGTTAAAACCAATCCCTCCAGTCTATAACACGAGCGTAAAGTAGCCAGCCTTTCAACCCTCTCCTTTCCACAACTAGACAACTAGATGCTCCGTACAACCGTATCATTGTCAATTTTCCACGCATTCCGAACAAATTGTTTGCTATTGTAAAATAAGTTACAAACATCTTTTTCCTATCTAATTACAATGTGTCTTTAAAGCTGAACAGGCTTTTCAGTACGCTTAACCGTCTTAGGATGCATCACAACTAGCCATCAGGTGGGATATTAGTCGAGTACTGACTTAGAAATGTTGAAAAACAAAAAGAAAACTCATTCGAAAATCAAATGGGAAGTACTATTACATTGCTTACTTTATGTAAACCATTATTCAATAAATGAATAATTATATGGCTATATTATCAAGATTTTGGTACCGTTTGAATTTTAAGACAGAGCCAGTACAGGCGCGTCGGAGTAGGAGATAACTCTATTAATAATAGTACTTAACATCTATAAAACAAGTACCTAATATTTATTATGTTATAAAATTCTTTATTCGTTAAATTAATACTCGTTAGTATAAAATTTGTTTTCTTCATTAATTAAAATCAGAACTTAAAATTCTGATTTATCACGAGCTCGGTGGTAAATAAAAACGTCGTGAGGAAGCATGCTTGAGAAATAATAAATAAATATTTTGAAAACAAGTGAATTTCGCCAACACGCACTGGAGCAGCGCGGCGGACATTTCTTTATCCTAAAACCTTTTTAGACATGGGAGGAGGTTTGTGTCCAGTAGTGTGGTTGCCACTTTAACAAGTTTTTCCTAAAATAATAATTTCTTTAGAAAACAAGCCTAAAGCTTAAATTGTTTATATTGGTAACCATTTATTTGTATATAGTTATGAAATTAAAAGTAATGTATACAAAGGAACTTTTTATAATGAATTCTTTCTTCTACAAGCAGCCCCATAGAAAATGGAACTGACAAGGCCCAATGATTTCACAAAAAATGAGATTTATAACATTGTCGACAAGACGGCAACTGAATGATTGAAGTTCAGAAGCAGTTTTTTAATTTACATCTGGACATAATATATTTTTCAAGAATGGTTCGAATGGTAGAAATGCTATAATTTATATTTTAAGTAATAATAAAACTGATGTTGTATTATTATTTGAATATTAATTTGTTAAAAAGACGTTGTATGGCCATGCGTCATTATATTATTTTTAAATTATTTTGAACACATTATAAGCATTGCAACGTAGCTTGCTAGTCTCCTCACTAGATCATTAATAAACTAAGAGTTAGTTGACATTGACAGCGGGCGAAAGCCAGCTTAAATGAATTAGATTCGTGTAAACCGAGCATCGACAAAATACTTGCTAAGCGTATTTCTTATGTTGGTTAGTTAAAACACATTACATAAATTACCTATCAATAACACCTTTTTTATTATAAATACTCACATTATTACTCACATTATTTTGACAATACATGAATATCAATATTTAACAATGTTTCCTTTTCATTTCAATAAACGATTATTTTATTTACGTTTACGTGGTAGAGCCATGCTGCAGTTATATTAGTAGTATAGTTGTAGCACGAATGGGTCGGCTCGACCGGGGAAGGACCACGCTCTCACAGAATACCAGCGTGAAATAGTAGCTTAATGCTGCTGTATTTCGTATGGTGAGTGTAGAGAACCGGAGACCCTTTTTACTGGAAACGAGGCATTCCATCTCAGTCCTCACGGGTGACAACGCATCTGCATTTTGATTTTTAATGGAGGATAGATGTAGATGTCTATGGGCCGCAGCAACCACTTACCATCAGGTGGACTGTGTGCTCGTTTGTCACCCTATTCTATAAAAAAAAAAAAAAAAAAAAAAGTGTACACCAGTTTCGACACGATTACATTTATTTCTACGCTCTGCGCTCCTCCAGGTCTAAATCGTACATTTCCATATATTTTATATTATAATAAGATTTCATCTAGTAAAGAAAATCATTAACTTTTTAATTAATCAAAAGTATATCCTAAGTACTATAAAGTATGGAACCATTACAGTAAACATTTCAAAACATGCAGAAATATTTTTCTGTATAAATTAATCTTTAATAAGCATCTGCGTCTACTACACCGTCCCGTCACCGACCAATACCGTAGCGTGCCATGACTTGACCAACATGACGCTTTATCCATTGGTATTTGTGGACCGATCTACGCAGCTGGCCCAAAGCGTTATAACACCGTATGCTCACCGTTGTTCAAAAGAAAAGCCATCATTGCTTATTGTCTTACAGATAAGTTTCTAATATCCGCAGGTTATAACGTATTGAACAGTGAGGATACGGTCACTATAACCGTATATTTATGTAATACGTAGTCGATAAGTTCGTGTTTTGTCGAACCTGTCATATCAACAATACGTTCATAGTACGAGTCCATTGTAGGGGGCCGAGACCTTTAAGCTTAGCACACGATAAGAAAGTTTTACGTATTATATTTCACATTGTTACAAATACTCTTTTAGAATGTTCTTTTAGATGATACTTAGTCACAAAAGAAATGTGTTCAATAATATAATAAACTCAATTTTACACTTGCACCCTAAAACTTTATAATTAATTGTCATATAATTTATATATAACCTTATCAAATCCAAATTCAAGTATTTTATCAAGTTTTGGTTTATTCTAAACTCAGTACACAATATGACAAGTAAGACGAGTATGGCCCGGCTCGGGACATTGTTGGTGCCAACAAAACGTTATCTAAAATCCTACGAGGCGCCATATACTGTATCCAATCTCAAACATTCTAGTATAGCCAACAACTTCAAATATAAATTTTGATGCCGGTCCGTTTATACCGCATTTACGATAAAGTTTATTTCTCCTACTTTATATTTTTCCTTTAGAAATCCAAATAAGCTGGTATTCACAAAATTAATTCTGCAACAAACATTATAATTCTACACTTCAAAATGCCAAAATTTAATTAGTATTGAACAAAACTACTGTTCAGATTTTGTTAAATTTAATTTAATATATTTTACACGGTGGCTATGTCACAAGTAGGCAAAGTAAATTTAATAAACATGGGGGCATCGCAAAAACATTCTTAATTTAAAAAAATTATTTTCTAATATTCGTATAAGATATTTCTATGGCTTTCAAGCGAGACAGGAAATTGTTCTTCTAAATCATTTACAAGAAATTTTCAACAAATCGTACAAGTTTTACAAGAAACGTGCATCAAAATGTACAAGTTTTACGAAGTTTTTGTTATCGTCAAATACTTTGGAAATTGTTTTATATAAAACTGCAATAAAATTATAAATGTTTACTTCAAAGCTTTGCTAATGCAACCAAACAACTACAAAACCATACAATTTTTTTTAACTTAATATTATAAATACAATTTACTTTTTATTATTAGATGATATGCAACTCATGAGTTTATGTAACTGTTGCGATTTTATTCACTGTCAATACATCGGGCTCTTTCCATCTCATTTTCATTTGATTCCTCTTTCTCTCTTTATCTCTTTACTAATTCAACGCCAATCTGTGCACTAGAAAAGCTTTTGCTCTATCGATTGAATCTTAATCCGTTTACGGTCATGATTTATTAGTCGTAATATTTTTCTCAAAGCACCTTAATTTATTTTTATCCACCTTTGTCTGTCAACACTAATTCAGAAAAAACTTATTTCTGTTTTTATGACACTTCGAGGTCATTGAGTATAGTGCTAAGGTCCTCCAACAATTCTGTTTTAATGGCTGTATCGTTAGCAAATTGAAAGTGAAACTCATCATTGATATTGATACTAAATCCTTTCCAGTCCAGTAGCTTGAATCTCTCATCTCTCATCTCACATCTCTCTGCAGTTGGATAAGTTTTGTTACTCTGGGTCTGTACTTAGATAGCCATCGAAGCTTAACTGCGTAAGCATTATAGCACTTCGATACACCCAAAAGTAAACCTGCCAGTTATTAGCACCGCCAAATTTTTTACGCAATAAAAGATTTTGCATAGTCTACATAAACAAGACATAGTGTTAGATAGTATAGTGTTAAATATTTTATACAACTTGCTGACGGTGTGAGTGTGGTCTGTTGTACACCTTTTTAAAAACCAGCTTGTTTTAGAGGATGGAGTCGTCAAGACTGCGTGTGAGACAATTCGTAATAATTCTCGTAAATAGAAGGTAGGCGCAGCTCGGAAGTAAAATTAGTCTAACTTCTGCTTCACGACTCTGGTGTAATGCCATCATGGTGATCGAAATTAAAGAGCTTCTGAAGGAAGTTTTTCTACCCGCTTTAAGAAGCCCCGCTATAACTCCATCTTAACTCAAGGCTTTGCTGTTTTTAAGGTGCTCAGGAGCTATTCCAATCGTTTTTAAACCGTAATTCGAGATATCATTTAAATATATCGAATGAGACTATCTCCTGCATCGTTACCAGCACTTCCGTGTGAATTCAACGAAAGTGAGTACCGTTTTCCTTAAAACCTGTATACATGAACACCTGCTTACTTAAAGCCTTCTTTAACTTTAATATTTGGCTCTTTACAACAGAAAGATTTTTGGATCTATCTGCGCTCAATTGGTTCTCCGATAAAATTTGTATTGATGTTAAGTAAGTCTCGCCAAGCTACTGTGTTCGTTAAATCCGTTTCATTTTATCCTCTAATATCCATTATATAAAGAGTGTCAAAATTTACATTACTTGCTTAATTTATTTCTTTTTACGGAGTACGTTAGCACAGAGCGCGCTCGAGAAAAAGTAAACATAGAAAGTTTATAGATGCTAATAATTACAAAATTGAAATGAACTTCATTTTAAAAGTCATATGTTTATGTGAAACTAATAACCAAAAATTAATATACCAACTGTTTCATAGCTGATGGATAAGTTTAACCATAATGAGAACGTCCAAATAATGATAAATATTGTCTACAAGGGATTTCAGTTATTTGCTATGATTTTTAAAATAATGCTTGAAGCGTTTACTTTTGTTATATAGTAACTTGACGAAACTAGACTTGAACCATAGGATTTTCACTACAAATTCTCTCGATCAATGTTCTTGTTAAGATTATACGAAAGTTATGCATAAGTATAAGTGGAAGGAAAGGGGGGAGATCTCCATCCCGCTGGGTTTTTTACTGGTTCTTCCTAAGACAGAGTTTTTTCGAAACCAATGGTTAGTTAAAAAAAAGTTACCTACAATAAATATTATTTCTTTAAAGATTTACAATAATAAATAGAGTTATATTATATTTTGTTTTTGTAATACAACCAGTTTAAAACATCTTTCTTACCGTGTGTTGGTAATAATATAAATATAAATGGACACATTATCCCTTAGTCATCTTGGTTTCAATGATGTTACTTTAATGGTATTTGGAATATATATATATATATATATATATATATATCATCATCATCATTACAGCCCTTCACAAGTCCACTGCTGAACATAGGCCTCCCCCAAGTAATGCCACAAAGCACGGTCCTGAGCCACCTGCATCCATCGACTTCCTGCATGTCTTACCAGGTCGTCACTCCATCTAGTGGGGGGTCGCCCTACACTACGCCTACCGGTACGAGGCTGCCACTCGAGAACCTTTCTTCCCCATCGGTTATCGGTTCTTCGAGCTATATGGCCGGCCCATTGCCACTTCAGCTTACTAATCCGTTGGGCTATGTCGGTCACTCTGGTTTTACTGCGGATATCCTCATTTCTGAGTCTATCACGCAGAGAAACTCCGAGCATAGCCCTCTCCATAGCTCGCTGAGCGACCTTAAGCGTCCTCATACGGCCAGCAGTGAAGGACCACGTCTCAGATCCGTAAGTCATCACTGGCAACACGCACTGGTTGTACAATCTAGTTTTTAGAGATTGAGGTATACCTGACGAAAAGATATGCCGTAATTTCCCGAACGCTGCCCAGCCGAGTTGAATCCGTCGATTGACCTCTCGGTCGAAGTTGGACTTACCTAGTCGGACTATTTGTCCCAGGTAAACGTATTCGTCAACAACTTCGAGCATAGTGCTCCCAACAACTACCGGCATAGGTGTGACATGGACATTGAACATGTTCTTTGTTTTGTCCATGTTCATCTTAAGACCTATCCGTTGGGAGGCACTATTGAGGTCATTGAGCATAGTGCTTAAGTCCTCCAGCGATTCTGCCATAAGGACTATATCGTCGGCAAATCGAAGGTGAGTGATGTACTCGCCATTGATGTCAATACCGTATCCTTTCCAGTCCAGTAGCTTGAAAACGTCTTCCAATGCAGCGGTGAAGAGTTTCGGGGATATAACGTCACCCTGTCTTACACCTCTCTGCAGTTGGATAGGTTTCGAGCTCTGGTTCTGTACTCGGATAGCCATCGTAGCCCTACTGTACAAACACTTCAGCACTTCGATATACCGACAGTCAACTTGGCACCGCTGAAGGGACTGTAGCACCGCCCAAATTTCGACGGAATCAAAGGCTTTCTCATAGTCCACATACGCCAGGCAAAGTGGCAGATTGTACTCTTCAGTCTTCTGTACAATCTGCCGCAGCGTATGTATGTGGTCTATGGTACTGAAGCCTTTTCGGAAACCGGCTTGTTCGGGAGGCTGGAAGTCGTCAAGTCTGCGTGCGAGACGATTCGTAATGACTCTCGAAAACAGCACGTAGACGCGGCTCAGAAGGGAAATCGGTCTGTAGTTCTTTAAGAGAGCGTTGTCGCCTTTCTTAAAGAACAAGACCACCGCACTTCTGCTCCACGCCTCTGGAGTAGTGCCACCATGGAGGACGGAATTGAAGAGCTTCTGAAGGACTTCAAGTACCGGTGTTCCACCCGCTTTCAGAAGCTCCGCTGTAATTCCATCCTCGCCTGGGGCCCTGCCGTTTTTAAGGTGCTGGAGAGCCATTCTAATCTCGCTTAGACTGACGTCCGGGATATCATCGGAATAGTGTCGGATAAGACTTGCTCTTGGATCGTTACTCACACTTGCGTGTGGCTCCAACGATGATGTGTACAGCTGCCCATAGAACCTCTCAATCTCACTCAAAATCTCAGGTGTCCCGGAAACGATGTTGCCACACTCAGTCTTCAGCCTTGACAGTTGGCTCTTTCTGGCAGACAGATCTCTGGCAAAGACTTTGGAGCCCTGGTTCCGCTCGATCGCTTCTTTAATACGAGAAGTATTAAAGTTGCGTAAGTCTCGCCGTATGCATTTGGAGATCTGTCTGTTCAGTTGCCTGTATGCTGTCAAATCTGTTGACGATTGCAGCCTCATCTCCCGTCTAACAGCCATGAGATTAAGAGTGTGATCGGAGAGTTTTTGTGTTCTTCTGCGGCGGGTCTTGCAGAACTTAGCTCCGACCGCATGGACAGTTTCCACGAGCTTGTCGTTCATATCGTCCACTGCATTGCAATCTTCTAGGCACTGGAAGCGGTTACGTAACTCGAGCTGAAAGGTTTCGGGATTCTGGATTAGAGCACGAGGGGGACGGAGCGTTGACTTCATTAGACGAGACCTCTCCAACTTTACGTTTAGGTTCAGTGTGCCTCTAACCATTCGGTGATCGCTGCCAGTTTTCACCCTTGCGATCACTGAGATATCACTGAACAGTTGGCGTCTGGTCGTCATAATGAAGTCAATCTCATTTTTTGTCGAACCGTCGGGGCTCGACCAGGTCCACTTCCTGTGGGGCCGCTTCTGGAAGAAAGAGTTCATCATAAAGAGTCCCTCTTTCTCCATAAAGTCGGCCAGCTGCTGGCCCCTTCGGTTCCGTTGCCCTACTCCAAATTTCCCTACCTTCAGCTCACCGCTTTCTCTTGTACCCAGTTTTGCGTTGAAGTCTCCCATCAACACCGTGTAGTAGGTTTTGGAGGAATGTATGGCTCTGGAAATATCCTCATACATTTCCTCCACCTCCTCATCGGGATGTGCCGAGGTTGGTGCGTAAACCTGAATGACCTTCAGCGAATACCGTTTGGTGATTCTGAGTATCAGGTACGCGACCCTCGTCGACACACTCCCAATCTTTACAACGTTGTTGACGAGAGATTTGTGGACGATAAATCCGACACCTCCTTGGGACAGATGGTCGCCCTCCCGGTGATAGAACAAGTTGCCGGACTCGAGGATTGCCGTGTCCTCCCCCTCTCTTCGGACCTCGGATAATCCAATAATATGCCAGCGCAACTTGTCTACCTCTTCTTCCAGCTCCAGTATCTTCTCGTCAGTCCTCAGGGTGCGTGCGTTATATGTTGCCAGGTCGAGTCGTCGTAGGTGGCAACCGAACCTCCACCGGAGATTCTTAGCACCCCCTGCCCCGCCGTTACCATGGTCGCCACCGTAGCCAGGAATAGCGGGGCCGCCGGGGACTGGGGGCCGTCTGTTTGTGTATTTATTCATTGGGGTGTATTTGCCATAGTTGCCACGCTTGGCGAGCGGGTTGGCAACCGCAGTTTTTTATTACGTCACAGTTGTCATCAGGAAGACGCTGCTGCCCATCTCCTGCCTGTCTCCCTCTGTCGCCTCTTACGACACCCACGGGAAGATATGGGGTAGTGGATATTCTTAACCGCCACTACACGGTGTAATATATATATATATATATATATATATATATAATATGTCCTCCAGACCGAATTTCGGCCACGGAGGCTTGCCTCAACAGCGCAGGACAGGATTATAGAGCCCAAGTGTGCAAGTGTAAAATGCGCAAGCACAGGTGCACTCTCTATTCCCTCACTCTCATAATCCGATGGGACGGCAAATCGACAATACTGGAGAGATCAGGCGCAGGATCAACGGCTTTACGTGCTTTCCGAGGCACGGGGGTGAGATACTGCCAACATCCTGACTCCGGGCAACTACTAAGAATTTCTTGACGGAAAAAACTCAATAATTAATTTTTTGTCCCGACTCGGGATTCGAATCCAGGACCTCATGATCAGCAGTCACACTACTACAATCACTAGACTAACGAGGCATTTAGAATATACGCTCACAATCAATCAATACATATCTAAAATAGAAACAGACAGGCACTATATTTTACCCGAACTAGTTAAAAGATTTTCCATCGATCTTAAAGTACCTCTAAATGCTGAATATACAACTTTTTTATCACTTACTTAACATTGCACTATTTGAACTTATAATACCGAAGACACCTACAAAAAAATTGGTTTCAATTTTTTTTAGGTTATTGTTAGATTCATAGTTTGTTGTTAATTTCTCAGTACTACGTTTATATGCATTAAAGCTAATAATACTATTGTAATCTATAGATTATGAAGAACACATTGACATGCATTTCATTAAGAATCCTTACAATTTGTTATGGCCTCATTCTTAATACAAAAAGAAATTGTCTCTTTTACGATGTCTTGCCGCAAATTATCATACCCTATTAAATTTTTACGACAAAGGTGAACCAGATTTGCAAGTTATTAAAAATCTTTCCAACTTCATTCGATGTTTTCAAAATAAGGGAGGACTTGAACACTTTATATTTTCTTCATAGTTTTAATTTAAATATTAGAAATAAAATACTTCATAATTTTCGAATAAAAGTAGTTTTTCTATATTATAACGTCGAAAAATATATATTGAATTAAAATATATAATAGTTAAGTTTAATATCAAAATTAACAATATAAAAACTATTTATTTATAATAAATTTATATTTATTCTGAATTTGATATTCTACACTATTCACTTTTCTTTAACTGCGTCCTTTTTTCTACTAAAAATCTTAGCTTAGTTAGCACCCAACCATCCTTTTGTTTATAATCAACTAAGAAAATTTAGCTTTCCTGTGCACTTATTATTTACTGAAAGGACCACAGTACTCATACTGACTTAAAATAGCGAACACCTATATCATTTCTTTTGACTATTTTTTGAATACTTAATTAATCTCTTAACTATGACGTGTGGTGGCGGCTTACGAGAAGCTATCACCCCTCTTCGTCTTGATAAGTTCTTAAAAAAGAGAACATGGGAAAGTCCAGAGAAAGCTAATAATTGTTCCTAATATAAAATAAAATAATAAAATATAACTAAAATAGGAGACGGCCAATTCCAACAGTGAAATATTACTTACCTATAAAGAAGGAAAAGAGAATAATTTTAAAAATTGTTATAGAACAGTTATAACATGCTTAAACACACTTGTATCTTAGATTTTCGTTCGAGAATAATAAGTCGGAATAAGGAGTTCTACTACCTAGTACATATGCACAGTATATAAAGTTGAATCGTGGTAACTCACTGGCTATGTTGCTAATGCGCTATTTTTATGTCTGTCCTATGTGAAACGAAGTTTCTAAAATGAAGCTGGGCCCTATTAACTGTGTAATTGATTTACTGGTCCCCACTTCATTTTCGACCTCAAGCACCGCGAACGTTGCGGTATTTCATCCTTATTTCCGGCACGACTGCAAGGAGCGTGAAATTAAATTTTTGCATAAAAATGTAATTCTAACGCTAGCGTCGGCCTTTAAACGTGTTGTGAACTTGCTCGTAAAATATTTTTGAGAAGTAATTTTGTTGATAAAACAAAGATATATTTTTATTGGATACTTTTTTTTCGTAATATAATTTGATTTTAATACTTTCAGCAGTGTTTTCAAGTTGTTAAAATTTAACAAATATGGTTACCATTTGACTATATTTGAACTATTTTGTCATTTTACTATATTCTCTCATACACATTCTATAGAAACTTTTGTTCTGAAATATCATAAAAAGTATATCAGTTGACATGGTTGCAAATTTGATTGTAATTTTTCTTTTTTCTTTTTCTCACTTACACACTAAGCCCGTAAACGATCCACTGATGTATTTACGCCTCTCTCAAATAGAGAGGATTTGCTATAGTTGTGACGCTTTTTTAATACTAGGCCTCTTTCAACACTTGACTTAAATTCGAAACGATTATAGCGCCATCTGTTGGAGGCCACAATAACTTTAACCATTTCCCACAGTCACCTTTTACATAATAATTATGATTTTACTACGACATCCAAGGGACGAAATGGTTTAATTATTAATTATTACTTTAATTCGTTACAAACTATCAAAATTTAGTAAGTTTCTAAAACTGTCGTAATTTTCCGATATTGTCCGAATTGTTGAATGGCGTTACCGTTTATATCACAATTTAAACTAGAATGTCGTTTAAATAGTGACACTAAAATCTTCACCCCCTATTTTTCCCACCATTATGGAAGATTTTTTAAATATTTAGCTGACACCACTCAAAAATATAACATTGAATAGAAAAAATTATCTAAATCAGTTGAGCCGTTTTCGAGAAATCGGTGAACTTCCTTGAAAAAAATACGCGTCTAATATAGAATCTTCTTAACAAATATATTTTTTTCATACAAGCGGTGTTTATTATCACGAACGCTCCCTGTAAGCAACGAAGGCCGAGACAAATTAAACAAATTTCAAAAACAAACAACATATTCACTTAAAATGAAAGAATTTGTGTTTTTAATAAGAATACGAACGAAAGTACAAACAAACCTGCCTATTATTTTGAACATTATAACTGAAAAGAAGTCCAGAAACCATGTGACGAGCGAGTAGGGCGTTCGGCATGCATAATAAACACACGCTCTTTTATTACAAATTCCAAAGTCCTGAGCTCCTGAGTGTCGGCCGCATATAATTTTTACCTCTAGTAGGAAGAATGTATGCCATAGTTGACACGCTTAGCTAGTGTTGGCAACCGCAGATTCTTTCGAGAAAACCGAAGAAAACAAATTAACTAGCGGCAGCCTGGCACGCGCAAGTTGAGCGAACCCCATTTCATGGAGTGACGAGCAAATTAAGTATGTAGGCATTCGTTGGATGTAGGTAGCTCAGGACTGCAACTAGTGACAATTTAGGAGGCTTATGTTTAGCTGTGGACTTGTGCTGAGCTGAAGTGTTAGAAATGGGGGTGATTGATAGCTTCATTCAATGCCGTCCAATTTAAAATTCAAATTCCAATTTCCACATACATCAATTCTGATAGCTCCATGGTGCAGTGGCTTAATGTTTGGTCACGGCGCTGCAGAGCCGCTAGTCTGAAACCCGCTGCGAACAAGTGTTTGTTCCACTCTTCGTTACAGCCTATCAAAGTTCACTGACAAAGGCCTCCCCATATACTTGCTCAAGAAATATATAATATATTTTCCATAATTGCCAGGTTTTGCTAGTAAATAACGGAGGAAACCACCGTTTTTTATTACACAGACGCTGCTGCCCATCTCCTGGTTTCCTTCTTTTTCCCTCCGTCGCCTCTTACGACACCCACGGGACTATATGGGGTAGTGGAAAATCTTACATCGCCACTACATGGTCAAGTGTGTACGTAAGCGGTGATACAGGAAAAAATACTACTGTAGTTGTAACCAATTTAAAAAAATGTATATCATACGTGACACCAAGCAAACACATAATGTTGCATTAGACTCTAATGATTAGAGTATCCTGAATGGCGATAGCGACCTGTATTTTTATCATAGAATAAGGATGACAAGCTATCTCATAACCCACCTTGTGGTAAGTGGATGCTGTGGCCCACAGACATGTAGACGTATCCTCGATTAAGAATCAAAATGCAGATGCGTTGTCATCCGTGAGAACTAAGATGGAAGGTCTCGACTCCAGTATTCAGGGTTTACGGTTATTTTCAATTACCATACTAAATATAATAGCATAGAGCTACTAATACGCGGGTATTCCATGAGAGCGTGGTCCTTATCTAGTAGAGTCGACCTATTCGTGATGCAACCATAAAATAGCTGCAGCGTAGCTCTACTACATGTAAATATAATACGGAAAGTGACTCTCATTCTAATTGTATGAAAAATGTGTTACCACGTCACGCGCTCCACTAAACTATCGATTGCTTCTGTTTACTATTTAATTATATTACCTTATTAAATGTATAAAACAACTTTTCACTGGGTGCAGAAACTTATTTTTAAGTTTTCACTATTTATGTAAATAGTTTTTTTTTTCAATTTATTTGTCAGATCAAACAAAAATTACATTCAAATATAGGCTTAATTAACATCTAGAAACCACAGAGGTTTACCTTGATGCTAAATAATAAAATTTAAGTAAGCGAATTATGTACAAAACACAGTCTAATTCAATAGTTAGGTATATGAATAGGTAGAAGGTGTAACAAGAATATAAAGACTAAAAAGGTAAGTTAACAACTTAGTTAAAGTCAGAAGTAGCAAGGTAAAAGTAAAAGTAAGAGCTAGGCAGGTAGTACATTATTATTAACCCCTAATATACGTGTCCTAATTGATGATGATGAAAATGCAATTTTCAAACATTGTAAAATCTTACCAGTTTATGACCAAATTAAATACATGTTATTAAAACAATATTTCTTTTGCGACAGTTTAAAATCATATATAGAACATCCAGTACGTACGCGCGCTATGACACAAAACCGACTCCGGCACATCACTGCTAATAATGTGTACGGGCAACGGACGGCTGCTTATCAGGTACCGCATTTAATAAATAACTTTCCTTAACCGTCGATGTACGCGAAAAAGTATCACAACAAAACATTAAAATTTAAATCAAAAACTTTTTCCTATTAAATTATAATTACGATACTATATCTACCTTAACCCCTGAGCTACCACGGCTCTCATATTCAATAGTACTTTCATAGTATTGAGTGTTTTTTTTAAGTATTTTTTATGAAATATTAAATATTTCAAATAATTGTCAGTTTTGCAGCATAAATTTAGTCAACATTGTGATACAAACCACTCGTTTCCACTCTCGTATAGCTAAAGCAATCTGATAGCTATTTACTAACATTTGAATAAACTGTTGCGCGCCATAATTAATGATTGGTACTTGGTGGCTGTTATGAAAGCAAACGGCTGGAATAAGAGTCGAGCTATGACTGCTCTCATCCTAGGCCTACACGACCACGCCTTAACTGTTCTGGAAGCTCTCGGTAAGGAAGTGACTTATGAGTAGCTCCTTATGGCCTTAGAGGCGAAATATGGAGACTCTGACTTGGAACACGTCTTTCGTGTGCAGCTTAAAGATCGCAGACAATGCAGCAACGAAAACCTGCAGCAGTGGACCCTTGAGGTGGAGAAGCTGATTCGAAAAGCATATCGTTCTGTACCTGTGCTCATTGAAAAGGACCTGGTACAGATATTCATCGGCAGCATCTGCGACCTTGAACCTTGTCAGGGCTACTGTGAGGCTCGGGCACCACGAGACGCTTAAGGATACATTGACCAGCACGCAGGAGTTGGAAGCCGTGCGGCGAGATCGTCGTTCCCATCGCGTGAGGGAAGTTACAGCAGCTACAGTTTGTGACCGCAATAATGGCTACAGCCCTAGGTGCTATGGCTGTGGGCATAGGGGCCATCTTTGATGCAGTTACCCGAAGGGAACTGTAGAACGGGAAGGTGTTCGAACTGGAGAGGTTAGTACGGCTAACAGCACCACCCATCAGCGGCAGGATCATCGTTGACATCACGTTAGGGAGGATGCAGCAGCTACAGTTCGCGACCGTAATATAAAATACAGCCAAAGATCCTACGGCTGTGGGGAAAGGGGCCATCTTCGATCCAGCTACCCTAATCCACTACTCGAACTATAAAAATGGAAGGTGATCGATCTTGAGAGGGTAGTGCGGCTAACAGCACCACCCAGTGGCAGTAGGAATGCGACTTTGTGATCGAACATCGCAGCGGGAAATCTCATGGCAACACAGATGCATTGTCAAGAAGACCCTGTCCTGAAGATTGCAAAAAGTGTACTATGCAAGAGGGTAGGAAAGTTGTATCTGTGAGACAGATCACCTCAGCAACGAGGGGAATGACAGCCTACAACATGCACAGCAGTAAGATTCGGACATCAAGCCAATTATGGAATCGTTGAAGGCCAGTGCTCCCAAGCCCAAGTGGAGCGACATCTCAGCGATGAGTTCGACCACGAAAAGCTATTGGGCCAAATGATACAGCTTGCTGATTCAGTATGGAGTCGGGGTTAACGCTGTCATTTGCAAATGGTTGTCCCTTAAGCTAAAGTACGGGATGTTCTACAGCCGTACTATAATGGTTGTTCAGGAGGCCATCTGGGAGTTAAACAAACTCTACTGAAGACCCGGAAATGGTTTTACTGGGTCCACTGTCGTGACGATGTCGAGGACTGGTGTCGCAAATGTTCAAGTAGTGCGGCTGTAAAGAGACCTCAGACACGTAGTAGAGGTGCACTAAAATCTTACAATGTTGGTGCACCATGGGAGAAGATAGTGATAGATAGGCTTGTGACAAGGTCAATGACATTACTTACCAGATACAGAAAGTTACAAGAGGTACTCCTAAGATCATCTATGTGGATTGACTGGTGCGTTACTATGGGGTTGATAATGCCTGAAACGAGCGTGTTGCGCGCCATAATTAAAGTCTATTTCTTAGATAGTTACTACTAGCGCCATCTAGTATCGAGTAGCAGAACTAGGAGAGTCAAGACCTTTCTAGAAAATTCAATACTAGAACTTTCTACAACGAGCCAGTCGGGATTTGTAAGTAATCGAACATTCTAGATGTTTCAGCAGAAGAAGCCCTATATAAGGCCGGTTAGGACCGCGACCGAGGCTGTATTAAATTGGCGACACAAGTAAATACTTCGAAGCGATGTAACTGCGGACTAAAGTGATCAGTGGTACAATTGTGTTTTATTAGTGTGTTTTAAGTTGTAATTGGTGTTCGGTAATTAAATAGTCAATTTTGGTAATTCAATCGGGGGTTTTTATTGTCACGAACCCCAAGCTCGTAACAATACGTTACTACTCCATAATCGTTTTCGTAAACTCGCAAATTTTTGACTTTCTTTTGCTTTTTTACTAAATTTAGACTGGAATATTTTATCGAAGAACCTTTAATTAATGCTGATTTCGTTTGACTTGTTAATTTGGTAGAATTCTGCCATCGGAATTTCAATGTCATTCGATTTTTCGATTCTTTCTCATTTCATGTACTACTCGCTAATTTCGTAACTCCTGGCAAATCTGGAATATTTTCAAATGCTTTCAACTGTGCAAAAATATTATAGTTTTTCTCTTTCTTCTTCTTTATCAACCTGTAAAGTCCACTGCCAGACATAGGTTTCTACCGTTTTAGATTATATGATTTTCCTTAATAGTTTTTAAAGCTTGGCAGGCGAATAGACTACACATTATTTTATAAAATATAAAAGACAAATGAACCTAACGAATTCAAAGTTCACCTTATAGTAAGAGGCCACTGTAGTCCATGATGATCAGAAGGTTACAGACGCGTTTTTACATTTGAGGATTAAGATATAATTTTTCACAGCCTGATATTATATTGGCTCTACACCCTGTTACAATAGTTCAAGCACTACTATGTGGTGACAAAAATAGATTAGAAGGTGAAGCCTACACAGGTGGACTCCTAGGTGCAATAGGAGTCCTACCACCTGATGTGATTAATTTATTTATAGAAAATAAGGGTGTAAGATGGAATGCTCCGATACCAGTAAATTTTATGTGGTTTTACGCTGCAGCTATATTATGGTTGTAGCAGGAGTAGGTTCGATTTACCGGGGTAGGACCACGCTCTCACAGAATACCGGCGTGAAGTAGCTGTACGACAGGGAGACTTCATATTCCCGAAACTCTTAACCGCTGCATTGGAAGAAAGTTTCAAGCTTTTGGGCTGGAAAGGTATTGACATAAATAGCGAAAACATTACTCACCTTCTATTTAATTACGTTAACAGCCTCTCCAAATTACCAGACGTTAGTATATCGTTACGTCAGTATTATATAGTATACGTCTGTATTGTTGTTGAATATCAATGAAAAAACGTGTCGCCTTTTGAATGCCTTTCATCTTACTTTTAAACAACTACAGATGGATTTTCCTTCTGAACCGCGTCTTCGTGCCGTTTTCCAGAGTCATTACGAATCGTCTCGCACGCAGACTCGACAACATTCAGCTTCGCGAATAAGCCGGTTTTCGAAAAGGTTTTAGTACCGTAGACCACATACATATCCATAAACAAATTGTACAAAAAAACCGACGAATACAATCAGCCACTATGTCTTGAGCAAGTGAACTACGAGAAAGCCTTTGATTCCGTTGAAATTTGAACGGTGCTGCAGTCCCTTTAGCGGTGCCAAGTTAACTTTCAGAATATCAAGGTGTAAAGTTCGTGTATAGTAGGGCTACCATAGTTATCCAAGTACAAATCAAGAGTACAACACCTATCCAACTGTAGACAGGTGTAAGACAGGGAGACGTTACATGTCCGAAACTCTTAACCGCTGCATTGGAAGAAAGTTTTGAGCTTCTGGACTGGAAAGGTATTAACATAAATGGCGAAAACATCACTCACCTTCGATTTGCTGACAATAAAGTCCTTATGGCAGAATGGCTGGAGAACCTAAGCACTATGCTCAATGACCTCAATAGTGCTTCCCAACGAACAGGTCTTAAGATGAACATTGACAAAACAAAGATCATGTGTAATGTCCACGTCACACCTATGCTGGTAATCGTTGGGAGCACTAAGCTCAAAGTTGTTGACGAGTATGTTTACCTGGAACAAATATTCTGACTAGTAAAGTCCAACTTCGACCTATAGGTCAATTAACGGATTCAGCGTTCGGGTAATAACGACACATCTTCTCGTCAGGTATACCTCAAAATTTGTAAGTGAGATGGTACAACTAGTGCGTGTTGCCAGTGATGACTTATGGATCTGAGACCTGGTCCTTCACTGCTGGTCGAGTGGAAGCTCAAGCTCTTTCTGGCGAAGACTTTGGAGCCCTGGTCCCACTTTATTGCTCCTTCAATACGAGTTGCATTGATGTTGCCTAAGTCCCGCATGCATTTAGAGATCTGTTTAATCAGTTGTCTGTATGCTATCAAGTCTGCTGAAAACTGCAGCTTCATTTCTCGTCTAACGACTATGAGATTGAAAATGTAATAAAAATTTTTGGTTTTTGTGTTTTACTCCAGTGGGTCTTGCAGAACTTAGCTCCGCCGGCATGGACAGTTTCCACCAGCTTCTCATTCATGTCGTTAACAGTATTGCAGTCTTCTAGGTACTCAAAACAATTGTAACTTGAGATGAGAGTTTACGGTTTTCGATTAGATTAGATTTAAGCACAAAGTGGGCGGAGCATTTACTTCATTATACGTGACCTCTCCAACTTAACGTTTAGGTTCAGTGTGCCTCTCACCATTCAGTAATCGCTACCAGTTTTCACACTTGCATTCACTGAGACATCACTGAACAGTTGTCGTCTAGTCGTCATAATGAAATGATTATCGATTCATCGGGGTTCGACCAGGTTCACTTTCTGTGGGCCGCTTTTGGAAGAAAGAGTTCGTCATAAAAAGACCCGCTTTCTCCATGAACTCAGCCAGCTAGTGACCCCTTGTGTTTCATTTCTGTATTCTGAATTTCCCTTCTTTCTACTCACTGTTCTCTCTTTTGCCTATTTTTGCTTGAAGTCTCCCAGTAACAACGTATAGTGGGATTTGGAGAAATGCATGGCTCTAGAGATATCCTCATACATTTCCTCCACCTCCTCATCGAGATGTGCCGGGGTGTTTGCGTAAGTGTGACTTTCAGAGAATACTGTTTGATGATTCTGAGTATAAAGTACACGACGTTCGTTAACTTACTACATTTTACAAAATTGTTAACGAGAGGCGAGTGGACGATAAATTTGACACCTCCTTTGGTACAAATGGTCCCTTTGATAGAACATGTTGCCAGATTCTTGGATCACAGTAGCTTCCTCCTCTTTTCGGACCTCGGATAATCCTATAATATTCCAGCGCAATTTGTCTCATCTGTTCTTCTAGCTCTTGGATCTTCACTTCAGTCTTCAGAGTGCGTGCGTACTATATTATCAGGTCTATCGATGCCAAGTAATCGTATAAATTGAAAAATCCGCAATTGAGTACGGACCATGTATGTTTCAAAATTTAAGTAAACTTATTTAATAAATTTGCCAATTTTATATCATCTACGTGAAATGCTCACAGGGAATAATATCTATATGTTCATATGTATTACTTTTTGATGAATTTTCTACGGAATATTTAAAACAAAGTAATATTTTATGTGCATATTTACATTACCATTCACAAATTAAATATGTTTACCATTAAAAAATTATGATTAACAATATTTGCTAAAAAGAGGAAGTATTAAATTTTTATGGCAGAGATAAGTCGCAATTTTACCATATTAACAATTTTTCCTGTTCCTAGGCCCACCCTACACGTGTCCCCCGGGTGGTGCTAAATGAGCGACATTCCGATACCACAGAATCGGCTCCACGCCGTGGTAGCGGCGTTAAACATACCACCCATTTCGCACCATGAGGAATCGAATTAAAGAAATGGCCCCGAGTTCCCGGCGCCCCTTTAATGGGGCAGGGGTGCGAAGAATTCTTTTTTTCCGAAAGTGGATTGCGGAGGCCCGTCTGGCTACGTTGAATGTATGTGGGGCAATGAATGATAAAATAGATGAAGTATGCGATATGATGTATGATAGAGGAATAGATGTGTTATGCGTAAATGAGACGAAAAGGAAGGGGAAGGATGTCACTACACATGGCATGTATACCGCATACTGGTCTGGTGTAGACGAGATCGAGCGGGCATGCCAGGGAGTAGGTATCATCCTTTCAGAAAGAATGGGCCAATGTGTGAAAGAGTATGAATGTGTAAGCCCAAGACTGCTATGGATACGAATGAAAGCGGGCTTAAAGAAATTGTTTGTGTTAGGGGTCTACGCCCCAGACATGTCTAAGCCCACTTATATCCGAGAGCAGTTTTGGGAAATGGTAAGGATGGTATTAATGAAGTGTAAGGGAAATGAAAATATTATTATGCTAGGAGATTTTAATGGAAGGGTTGTGGTCAGGAGGCTTGGTTATGAAAGTATATTGGGAACGTTTGGTGATGAAAGTATAAATGAGAATGGTGAAAGCCTCCTCACCGTATGTATGGAAAAGAATCTTTTTGTGACGAATACCTGCTTTCGCCACAAGAGGATTCACATGTATACTTGGGAAAGAGGTGACGATAGAAGCATCATATATTTCATAATTGTGGATGAAAGATTGAGGGGCGCAGTGGTAGATACGAGAGTTTACCGGGGTGCTGACGTAGGAACGGATCATTATTTAGTTTTATGCCGAATTAATGGTCTATTCAGGCGTTGGCGCCATTGATCGTCTGTGTCTACCACTGCGTTACAGCGTATTAGAACGGAAAGGGTACAAGATGAAAGTGATAAAAACAAGTTCAAATGTAGACTGAAAGAAAATATAAGTGGTTTGTATGAATTATGTATGAAGGAGTTAGACTTGGAGAATGTATTGCAAAATGTAAAGAAAGGTTTATTGGATGCAGCTACCGAAGTATGTGGCGTTAGTAAGAGAAAGAATGAAAGGAAAAATAATACGTTATGGTGGGATGATAAGATACGTATGGAAGTTGAAGCAAAGAAGAGAGCATGGCTAGATTTACTAGCAACAAAGGTTGCTAATTCCAGTGGTACGAATGGTGATATTGAAAGAAAAAAGGCAGTCTTTAGACATCTTAATAAGAGAGTAAAAGAAGTAGTTGAAAGAAAAAAGCAAGAAAGAACAAATAAGAATGATAGAAGAATATCGGATAACTTCCAGGCAAATATTAAAATGTTCTGGAAACTTGTAAGAACTGCCAGGGGACATTCAAAACAGCCTATGATGAATGCTATAAGAGACGAGAATGGCTATATTCTGAATGATGAAGTTTTGAGTTCAAAGAGATGGAAGGAATATTTTGAAAGCGTGTTTATGAGTGAGGAGACAACGTGTGTACTAAGTGAAGTAGAAACACCGAAAGAAGAGGAAAGAGGTAGCGAGATAAGTATAGATGAAATAATGAAAGCAATGAAAAGCATGAAAGCAGGTAAGGCTGCCGGATATGATAGAGTTTCACTCGAAATGCTAAGGGCTGGAGAGGAAGTGGTGGCAGGCCTGCTGCACGCCTTGTTTAATTTATGCTGGGAACTGAAGCGGGTACCGGTAGACTGGTGCAAAGCCGTGATAGTCCCAGTGTATAAAGGAAGAGGGTCGCAGCAGGACTGTAAAGACTACCGTGCCATCAGCCTTCTTAGCATTGTCGGAAAACTGTATGCTAAGGTACTGATTGAAAGGGTCATGAAAGAAACTGATGGAAAAATTTGGGATTTGCAAACGGGATTTAGAAAGGGAATGGGATGTACAAATCAAGTCTTTTCCATGCGCATGATCGCGGAGAAGTTTCTGGCCAAAAACCAAAAGGTTTTTTGTGCGTTCATGGACTTGGAAAAGGACTATGAGAGAGTGGATAGGGATTTTCTATGGCAAACACTGAACACATTTGGGTTGAGCGCTGGCTTGATACAGGCATTGGAGTCTCTTTATAGGGACTCTAGTGCTTGTGTTAGGATCAACGGGGTCTACTCGGACTGGTTTGACATCCATAAAGGTGTCAGACAGGGCTGTGTGGCTTCGCACGTGGCTGTTCAACCTATTTATGGACAGTTGTTTGCAAAATTTGAAAGTTGAAGAATGCGGATTAAGAATGGGTGAGTTAACCGTCAAATGCCTTTTGTACGCCGATGATCAAGTTATTCTTGCGTCGTCGGCGGCCGAGTTGCAAATGATGGTTACATTAATGAACGGATCATTGAAAGAAAGGGGTATGAAAGTAAACGCAAGTAAGACGAAGGTTATGGTTTTTGAAAGAGAAGAAAGTAAAACGATTTGTGAAATAAGAATAGAAGGGGAGTTGATCGAGCAATTAGATGAGTTTGTATATTTGGGATGCGTATTTAGCAGGGATGGGAGATATGATAAGGATATAGAACGACGAGTGAATGCGAGAAATAGAGTAAATGGGGCCTTGCACTCTATTGTGAAGAGTCAAAATGTGTCGAAAAAGGCACGTATGGCAATTCACAATGCTGTGTTGGTCCCTACTTTAACGTATGGTAGTGAAAGTTGGGTGTGGCAGAAGAAGCACGAGAGTAGAATAAACGCAGTAGAAATGCGGTCGTTAAGGAGTATGTTAGGGCTGAATCTGAATGACAGGGTAAGAAATTGTGTAATAAGAGAAGAGTGTGGTTTGCAAGATGATGTTGTAACCAGGATTAAGAAAGGAATGCTTCGGTGGTTTGGTCATGTGGAAGGAATGAATGAGGAAAGAGTGACCAAGAAAATTTATGGTGCAGAAGTGAATGGCAGAGTCGGAAAGGGACGTCCTAGGCGAAAATTTATCGACCAAATTGGCGATTTATTGAAAACGGGCCAAATTAGGAGTACCCTTAACCGACGAGCATGTACGCGTAGGTGTATGGATGTGAAGGCGGCAAGAGAGGTGTGTCAGGATCGTGCCAAATGGAAGTCTGTAGTCTCTGCCTACCCCTCTGGGTGACAGGCGTAAGTGTTTATGTTATGTTATGTAACAATTTTTCAGATTTGTTATATTTTAGAATAGAATTTCATTTGTCCTCACCATTCAAACTAGAACCAGTAGTCTTGTGCGCTCACACTTGACATTAAAAACAGCTAGAACTTAAAAGGTCGCCAAATAATAGCTCCACGCTGCTTTTATTATTTTATTGAATAAGGTACACAAACAGAGAGTAATTATATAAAGATCTAAAACTAAAAGTATATTTGTGTTGATCTAAACTACAATCCAAAAAAAGTGTACACAGCATAATAATATAACTACAGTATAATCTTAGTCTTAGCAAAAATAAAACAGATAACAAATACATTAAATGTTAAGAGAAACACGTAAATTTATTTTAAATCTAACCAGGCTACTATCGAATATATCTAGATGTACGTTACTATGCTTAATCTCGTCGTAATCACGACACATTTTAACAACACGGTTGAAAAAGGAAGTGTTATTCTTGTGTACATCTAACCTGAAAATTCTTTGAACACGTTGTCGTATACCGGAATTGAAGTTAATTAGCCTTAGTAACTCTGGGTACTATATACGAGAATGCATAATCTTGTGCAACTTTGTTCCGGTTCGCAGGGTAAAGAGAGCCGGTGTTGTCACAGGTTGTCATCTTAGTCCTAATAAGTGACAATGTATACGCAGCCTTCTTTATGTGAAGTTGGCAGCTGCTGACCATGGATTGGAGCAGCCGTTTACAATCAGGTGATGTGTAAGCTTGTTTGTAAATGCAGTTTAATACGAAAAATAAAAAATTTAAATGTGGTATTGACCCAAATAGACTCCTAGGTGAAGCCGTATCATAAAGTAAAATTAATAAAATATAGTAAAATTAATAAATTGAAATTTGTCCTTCGTAGTTATTGGACTAATAGCAAAATATTAGAAGTTACTTCTGTATTTTAACCATTGTAAGTTTAACTATTTTTGTACCTTTGTAACATTAGAAGGGATACATACATATATATATAAAAGTTAAAAAATAAATTAATGTCTATCGATTAACATTGTATTAGAGACATATTAGCCTGTTTACTTGTTTTATTTATCATAAACACTACTTAAAATTCATAGAAAAATATCTCCTTATCGCTGTTCATGCCTAAACGACTGTTTATTAAATAAATAAAGTACAGATAAAACTTGCACAATAAGAAGAAAAATAAATGTAGGTGCGTTGGTCTATGTAGATGTTTAGTAAGATATTATTTATGTAGAATAAAATTATATTATTTTGGAAGTTTTTTTTTTAATTTATAAATGGGGCTGAACGTGCATGCTTACCTGGTGGTAAGTGACTAGCAACGCCCATAAACATCTGCAACCTCACAGAAATTGCCGAGCGCGTTGTCGGTTTTTAAAAGATGCAGACTCTTTTCTTGGGGTTTAAAATGAGGTGATTGCACAGAAAAGGGTAAGAAAAACTTCTGATAAATTGAGTAGTGGACCTAAATGCATACAGATGGTATGTATAGTATCTGCAATTTTGTCGCGCTGTGCGATGGTGAAATTTAGTGATTGGAATTTGTCATCAAACAAAGTAAATGCGATAGAATATGCAAAAGGTATGTAACATCTCTTTATAGCGCCAGTGACTCCAGCCAATCAGAAAAAAAAACTCGATTGTTGGCGACTCGGGTCACTTTTTGCTAGATGCTGTCAAGCGGAACTAGCTGGCTTGCTTCAAACCGGAGATAAGAAGTATTCCATGTGTGGCTAAACTTGTGCCTTATCAAGTTGCAAGTGGTTTGCCGGCATGAAATAATGTCCTACTCTACTGAGCACACTAAGCTTTTTAGTGAACAATTTGGCCTTCCCTTTCAAATGACCACGGAACTGAACATCATTTTGTATATAGACGTTTGCAAAATAAGGGAAAACGACAAAGAGATAATTTTTGATGCACATATGTATTTTTTGAGGATTTAACTGCCCTTGACGCGCTTAATCTGAGACTTTGTTCAACAGCGACTCAACTTCGGACACAAGTTTGTTCCGAACGTCTTCCCAACAAATATTACTACGGTCGTTGTATAAAGCAACGCCAGTGCTGCAGTCTGCATAACAAGCACTGGATCGTCTTTTCTTTTACAAATATGACAACATTTCATTTACCTTTAAACAAAACACACGAACATCATTTAAATAACTGTAGAATCGAGCTTTGATCTCTAAACGTAAGATATCCCTATATAACTTTAAAAATCGGACTTAGAGCCGGAGTATGCACATATTTGCTTGGACAGCGGTTAGGTAACACATCTTAACATTGATTCCTGTGTGAAAAGACCGTACTAGAAATTTGACTTTTGGTTACGGAGAAATTCATCACTAATATCAGTTGTTATCCCCATCATCATCATTTCCACTTGTATACTTTGTATCCAAGAGTCATCAAAACCAGACTCTGGAACCACTATTGCCTCACAATCTTAGTATCCAAGCAACCCTCATCCGCCCAAACTCTTAGTACCCTAGCAATTTATTCGAGTGACAAATACAAAACCAGTGATGACGCGAAGTTCTTCTTACAAAAGATAATCTCGCCAGAATAACTTAAACCACATGTCCGGGGCATGAGGAAGATAAAAAATGGGGGAGTTATAATTAGCGCAGAGACAAAAGGAGATATTGACGAATTGTAGAACTCCGAGAAGTTTGTATCTTCTGGCCTTACCATGGAAGAGTTGACTAAACGACGTCCAAGGATTGCAATTGTTGATTTCCCTGTAGCCCTCACTGATAAAGCAGTGGTTGAGTGCATTTTCGAACAAAATATTTCTGGCAACGGTCAAACTGAGACACAAATCTGGTAAGAAAAACCTTCCTACTTGTAACTACATTGACACAGTGCCACCTAGCATCAGGAAGGCCCTTATCAATTAAGGACGAATATGTTATTTGGACCTCATGCCCAGTTAGAGACTTTACAATAGTAACATGCTGCATCAACTGCCCGCAGTTTGGTCATTCAGCAAATTTTATTGCGAAAATAGCACTACGTGTAAATACTGTGGAGAGCTCGGCCATTCCCATAAAGAATGTAATAACAAATCGCATGCACGCATGGGCCGGATCAAGCTGAGAGTGGTATCACGACCTCACAGAGTACCGGCCTAAAGTAGAAGCTCTATTTTCGCGTTTCGTCGGGTGAGTACAGGTAGCCGGAGTCCTAATCCCCACCTCCATCAACATGTTAGTGGAATTAAATGTAAGACTACCCCAGGATGATACCAGAAAGTAAGGTTCCATTATTACAATTAGGTATCCAGAAGTTACGGAATACATAATTACGAATGAAAAATATTGATAGAAATATAAGTAAAAATTGAAATAATACTAGTTTTTACGGATTTTATCGCGTATATTTAACTATAAATACCCCACGTTTCGAGCGCTTTACAGCACCCATGGTCACGGGGGGACTGAGATGTTCAACATCCAAATTTCATAGTTAACAGCGCAGCGGTTACCATACACAAAAATTTTACTTTTGTTCCGATCTACACAGTATGAACTTATAGTATCTTGAAGTCTTGCAGTTGTATGCTTGGGTTGGGATTTAATTTTATTTATTATAGGATCCCAAGCAGATGGTAGCACCCAGCCACCTTCTCTATTGAAATTAGGATGTTTTTTGATTTCAATAGCCTCGCGAATCATCCTTGGAAGGAATCGGTGTTCTTTAGCGAGGATTTGTGATCTATCAAATCTTCTAATGTAGTGAACGGGGGCGATCCTGTACGTGTTCACAGACTGCAGACTTCCCGGAGCGTCGATTCTTCACATCAGCTATATATTCTTTAACGCGGGTTTTAATTGATCTTTTAGTTTGTCCTATGTAGTAGATATCACAATCATAATCAAGCTTGTACACTCCTGCATCTTGCAGAGGGACGTTACACTTGACTGATGGTAAAAACTGACCAATCTTCTTCGGCGGCTTGAAGTATGTTTTGATGGAAGCGCGCTTCAAGATGTAGCCAATCTTGTCAGTGACTCCTCTAACATATGGCAGTACAGCAGGTACACGCTCGACTGTGGCCGGCTTCACTCGTTTACTGTGACGTAGGCGCGGGACCCGAAGCTTGTTGTCATGCAAAACTTGCTTGACATGGTGGAGCTCGGCAGCCAGGTGTTTACTGTCACAGATCCCTCGTGCTCTCTGAAACAAAGATTTACCCACGGTAACTAACTGTGAAGGATGGTGGTGAGAATCACCCTTTAAATATCTATCTGTATGGGTCTTTTTTTCTATACACAGTATGGCTCAAGGTGTTATCAGGATTCCGAATTACTAATACATCTAGAAAAGCTAAAGAATTGTTAGCCTCTAACTCCATTGTGAACTGATTTTAGAATTTATAGAGTTGAGATGGTCTAAAATGCAGTTACTTTATATTAATATATTATATTAGTTGGGTAATTTTTAACCTTTTTATAAGTGCTTACATCTATAGAACTTTTGTCACATAAAGGATTCCTACCATTTTGTCAGCTAGATTAAAGACCTACATCTGGCAGACAATGAAACTATGGTCAGTTTTGATGTGCAGTCATTATTTACATGCTTACCTGTTGAAAACTGCATCTAAATTGTAACTAGAAGGCTGGAAGAAAACAACATGCCCGTAGAATATGCATTATTACTCAGACACTGCCTTACATCTGGCTACCTATTGTGGACGAAGGAGTTCTACAAGCAAGTAGATGGTGTGGCGATGGGCTCACCTGTATCTCCCATTGTCGCCGGCGTATTCATGGAAGACTGAGGAGAAAGCCCTGCTTACTTCTCCCATAAATCCAAGATTATACAAGCGGTACGTACTAGGCTGCACTAAAAGTATCGGGAATGGAATATTTCCACTGTTCCTGTTATATTAAAATCTTTTTAATTGAAAACTTCTTGGTTTTAAAAATCGAATAGTATTTATTTATTTAAAAAAGATTATCGGTCTTGTCACAAGGTTTTTTTCAAACTTGTTTAGTCGTTGAGAAAATGAAATTGACTCGAGAAAATTCAAGAGCGATGATTTATTATGACTTTCGAAGTGGTTTAACACAAAAACAGTGTGTTGACCGGATGGTTTCTGCATTTGGTGAAGAAGCCTCATCCAAAACCACAATTTAACGCTGGTTTTCTGAATTTTAAAGTGGACGTGTCAAGCTCAGTGATGATCCCCGTCAAGGTCGTCCAAAAACTGCAGTCACCCAAGAAAACGTTGATGCTGTGCGTAAGCTGATTGAGGAAGATCGACATGTGACATTCCGCGAAATTCAGTCAACTTTAGACATTGGCATGAGTTAAATACAAATAATCTTGCATTGAACAATTAGGTGTAAAAAAGTTGTTTTCCAGATGGATAACGCATTCGCTCTGTGAAGAGCAAAGAGCGGCTCGCGTTACTTGGTGCGTCAGAACTCTCGAAAGATTTCACGCAGGATCCTCAAATGCTGTACACAACATTGTTTCAGGTGAAGAATCCTGGATATATGCGTACGAACCCGAAACAAAGAACCTGTCACGAGTTTGGGTGTTCGAAAATGAGTTAAATCCAACAAAAATTGTTCGTTCACGGAGTGTTGCAAAAAAAATGGTGGCCACGTTTGTCTCCAAAACCGGCCAGGTTACGACTATTCATCTTAAAGGACAAAAAACGGTTAATGCAAAATGGTATGCTTACATTTGTTTGCCACAGGTCGTTTCTGAACTCCGTAGAGAGAACTGCAACTGCCGCATAATCCTCCATCACGACAATGCGAGTTCTCACACCGCACACAGAACAAAAGAGTTTTTAGAGCTAGAAATCATAGAATTATTAGACCATCCGCCGTACAGTCCCGACCTAAGCCCTAATGATTTCTATACTTTCCCTAAAATAAAGAATAAATTGCGTGGACAGAGATTTTCATCGCCTGAAGACGCTGTGTACGCCTACAAAACGGCCATTTTGGAGACCCCAACTTCCGAATTCTTCATTTGTAGATTGGTTGTTGGTGTATGGAAAATGTGTCAAATTTCGCGGAGAATACTTCGAAAAGCAATAAATACATTTTTAAATAGTAATGTTGTGTCACTTCCTTGATTCCCGAAATTTTCAGTGCCGCCCTCGTAGACGATCTTTCACAATTCTACCTTTAGATAAAGTAACTGCATTTTTAGATCATATCAACTCTATAAATTCTAAAATTCAGTTCACAATGGAGTTAGAGGCTAACAATTCTTTAGCTTTTCTAGATGTGTTAGTAATTCGGAATCCTGATAACACCTTGAGCCATACTGTGTATAGAAAAAAGACCCATACAGATAGATATTTAAACGGTGATTCTCACCACCATCTTTCACAGTTAGTTACCGTGGGCAAATCTTTGTTTCAGGGAGCACGAGGGATCTGTGACAGTAAACACCTGGCTGCCGAGCTCCACCATGTCAAGCAAGTTTTGCATGACGACAAGCTTCGGGTCCCGCGCCTACGTCACAGTGAACGAGTGATGCCGGACACTGTCGAGCGTGTACCTGCTGTACTGCCATATGTTAGAGGAGTCACTGACAAGATTGGCTACATCTTGAAGCGCGCTTCCATCAAAAATACTGGGAAGAAGATTGGTGTTTACATTCAAGTGTAACGTCCCTCTGCAAGATGCAGGAGTGTACAAGCTTGATTGTGAGTGTGGTCTCTCCTACATAGGACAAACTAAAAGATCAATTATAATCCGCGTTAAAGAATATATAGCTGATGTGAAGAATCGACGCTCCGGGAAGTCTGCAGTCTGTGAACACGTTCAGGATCGCCCCCGTCACTACATCAGATTTGATAGACCACAAATCCTCGCTAAAGAACATCGATTCCTTCTAAGGATGATTCGCGAGGCTATTGAAATCAAAAAACGTCCTAATTTCAATAGAGAAGATGGGTGGGTGCTACCATCTGCTTGGGATCCTATAATAAATAAAATTAAATCCCAACCCAAGCATACAACTGCAAGACTTCAAGATACCATAAGTTCATACTGTCTAGATCGGAACAAAAGTTAAATTTTTATGTATGGTAACCGCTGCGCTGTTAACTATGAAATTTGGACATTGAACATCTCAGTCCCCCCCGTGACCATGGGTGCTGTAAAGCGCTCGAAACGTGGGGTATTTATAGTTAAATATACGCGATAAAATCCGTAAAAACTACTATTATTTCAATGGGTAGTGTTCGCGTAAATATAAGAAATCATTATGTAAGTTAAAAGTTTGACATAGGTAGTAAAAATTATCGGAGGTTAGGAAATTATGCACATACGAGTACAATCAGCCTGATCAGCTGAGAGTTTGAAAATCCTCATAACTGAATATTTTTTAAGGTTGTTCGGATACTATAAAATGCGGGATGAGTTTTAATGTATTGTTAAGGAGGGAAATGAGAATTTATTACGAATTGTATATGAATATTGTCCATAATCCTGTTAAAGTACATATGTACGTGAAGGTTATGGTACGGTTAAATAATGAATATGAGCTAAACTACTATAAATGTATAGAAGTTAATGAAATGATATTGGTCATTATCTTGAGTATGTATATACGCGAGCCGTGTACGTGAGAGAAATGACACAAACATTTAATAAATAGCAAAATGCTTTGGATTAAAATGGAAATTAAGTAATGGTTAACTAAGAATGTAGTAAATATATGAGGTTTAAGAAATAATTAATAATATATATGTATGTTCAAATGTGAAAAAAATATGAAAATAAGAGTATTGTCCGGACAAGATAAGATGATTAAAGAGATTGAAGTAATTAATGACTTAATAAATCACTGTATAAGTAAAAATGCACTACAATTGGCATGTGTATTTTTTAAAGAAAATATTTAAACGTCCACATATGTTTATCATTGATAAACTGTGACAAAATTATGTACAAGATTCTGATCTTGACATTAATAAAGGACAGGGAAATCTGACCACATGACCGACTCATAGAATATACTTGTTTATCATTTAGAACATACCCAATACATTTTTCAATAAACCATGGAATAAAATTAATTTTACGGATAAATTTAAAGTTTCACACACAATAGTTATAATTTACAGACAGGCCATTAAGATTTTTCAGTAAATATTATATATACAAATATATAAGTACAACAATTTACAATGTTTTAGGAACCACAAAAAATTATTTCGAACTTGTATAGAGGACGTGCAAAGATAGGTGAAGGCGCGTTGATAAGCATTTACTACGGGGTTTAGTTCAAATTAAAAAAAAATATTTAAATGTTGGTATTACGTGTTTATATTTGAAATGTTTTATATTTTGAGGCTTCTGCCGACCCTCCTGACCTTTTGGAGAGCAAATTCTTCCGTGATAATATCTCCATGAATGTTGGTTTCACATGTCCTCTTAATGTTAATAACTAGATATGCTCGCCATTTCATTCATAAATAAACCTCATTTGGGATTTGGAATAATGAATAATAAGTTTCTATTAGGTTTAAATAACGCCCATACGCATTGGAGCAGCGTGGTGGACAAATTGCTCCATAACATTAAGAAATGAATAAAGAGGCTCGTGTTCTGTATTTGGACAGAAAAAGGCGGTCACTTTTACGTTTACTATTTACCAAACTTATAACAAAAACGTCATAAATAAATTTACAAGCATCGGACTCTCCGTGTCCAAATAAAAAAATCTGAACTTTTGTGTTCTTTTTTTTTTTTTGGTTTTTATCAATTAATTAACTGCGAAAAACTGTCTAAAATACTAAACCCAAATTTCACCAGTCCATGCTGGGAGTAGCATTACCATCGCCATGATGTGCGATGGCAATAGCTACCACCTGTGTCATACTCGCTATGCTATCGGGTTCGCCATCGCTATCAGTTTTCGCTATGTACAAGTAAACTCACAATTATTAATCTTTAAACATATAAATTGTATTATTATTCTACGCTATGTAATAACAACTTTAAAAATAAAAACAAAAAGAATACCTACGGAGCTTCTTTCACCCTTTTTGTCCAGTCATAGAATCCATATACTACAATTACGCTATGTAATGTATATTCTATATATTACAAGTACGCTATGTAATAACAACTTTGAAAATGAAAATAAAGGGTATATCTACGAAGCTCCTTTTACCGTTTCAAGGGTTTTAACATGTCAAACGTTTTGTTTTTCCAAACATTCTTTTTTTGTACCGACAAAATTAAATGGTTATAATGATATCATAAACTTTTAACAATATAAACTACTTTATACAAAGCTATTCCTATTATAAATATAAAATAAAGTAATATCAAAGATATTATTGCAAGATTTTGTAAAAGTAATCTAGACCTTACGTTTGCCTTTTCATGAAACAAAACGCAGTCACAAAGTGTTACCACACAGAAACAACCACCAAGCGTCGAATGTTACTTGGGCATTTGTTTAAGTAAGTAACGTGTGTTACTCAACTATAGAATGAGAATTTTTAATTAAGAATTCTAACCTTAAGTAATGACTTAATCAGGAAATTACTTAGCAACAAGTAGTTACTCCTTTGTAAACACGGGTGTAAGAGTAAATCCCAACTAATACAAGTCCTGTAGCATATTCTATAATCCCGTATCCTTCAATAAACTTAGAGTAACCGACTTATCCAGCGCGACATATGGTTAATTGTTTTACATAATTGAGCCATGCTGCAGCTTTGTTATAGCTACAGAACGAAAGGGTCAACTTAACCGGGGTAAAACACAGAATATCAGCGTGAAACCGCAGGATAATTCTGTAAATAAGCTTTTAATAAGGCTGTTAATACGCTTTAAAATATTTATAAAAATTAATTATAAGAAAATTAAAACGAAAATATTTGAAACAAGAGTGTTTTGCAAATTATAGCATAAATATAAATTTATAATATCGTTATGCAAATCTAAAATATTCAACATAATATAATTTACAGTAAACTCTTAATATAAATCTGATTACATAATATATCAAATGGAAAAATATATTTTTTATCTTATTGTGTTGTAACAGGAACATTCTGGATTCTTTAAATATTTACACATCATTTCGGAATGTACAGAATTTTATGAATAGTACACGAAGAAAAATAAACAAATATCAGAAAAAGGAAAAATGAACCGAATTGTAGGAGTTATATAAATAAATTCACGTAAGATATTTTTCGTAGACTCATAAGGTAAGGAAAAATGTGTGTTATTATTATTTGTTACTGTCAAATTATGTTATTACAAATTATATAACCTTTACGTTTCCAGTTCGTTTGCATGTAGTTTTATTAATTAAAGAATCGTATAATCGGTACTTACAGTTTTTATCAGTGCTTGATAGCAGGGCAGCTTTTTTGCTGTCACACTATACAGGAGATTTTTGATAAAAAAAGACATTCAAAAGTCCTTAGAGGTGACAACGCATCTTAAGCCTCATGTGTTTGAAGTTGACTGCAGGTATCCATTAACTGCAATAGCCACTCACTATTGAGTGATGTGTACGTTCGTTTGTCTTTATGTTTTATAAAAAATAATCTTGTAGTGTCCTCCTATTAAAGGTGTATTTATTACACATAATGGAGTAACCATCTCGTTTATAGCAGATGTTAATTAGGCAAACCGGCGACCGGGATTGAGAGCAGCCTTAAAAAATGCAGAGCATTACCATGTATATCGTGACAGTAAAATGCAACGACAGATAAAGTATATAAAAACTATGTACGGTAGAGTCAGGCTACGGTGTTCCACTACTGCATCACTGCAGCACGAACGGATCGTTTCGACTTGGAAAAAACTCCGCTTGCAGAAAATACCAGCACAAAATGCGGATAATATGGGATTTTGATTTTTAAATTAAAAAATATCAAAATATCTATGGGCCAAGGCATCAACTCACGTCAGATGTTTGTTTATCAACCTTTCATGCAACAAGTAGCAAAGCCATATTGCGGTTATATTATAGTGTTAGCACGAATGGGTTGGCTTGATCGGGGAGCGACGACGTTCCCACAAAATACCAGGGTAAAATAGCAGCTTAAAGCTGTTGTATTTTTTGGAGGGTGTAGAGAACCTTTGACACTTTTTACTGAAAACGAGGCTTTCCATCTTTATCTTCAGGGGTGACAACGTGTCTACATTTTGATTCTTAAGCGAGGATAGATGTAAATATCTATGGGCAATAGTATCAACTTACCACCAGTTGGACTGTGTACTCGATTTCATCCTTATTCTTTAAACATTAAATAAATTTTAGTAAAAAGTTTTAACTAGATGGTAAAAAATGCCTACCTTTATTTAAATTTAATTTGAATAAACATCCCTCATCATAATGTTCTATCGTCAAGTGAGTTAAATTCGTTAATTTTGAAGAACGCTATTGACCTACATTGCCGCTCCCTTTAAAGCAAATGGCGTAAAGTATCATATTATTACCATAATTTTGAGATTAACATTTCAATTTAATTTAATTTATACTGAAGACTAATTTAAACTTTTAAAGATTTTTTATTAATATAAAATCTTTCCACTGTAAGTACCTTTAATATATTGGTTTTTAAGTTCTTTTCGAAAAGATTTTATTAGAACGTACCCAATTAAATTTTTCAATAAATCATTGAATAAAATTAACATTACGGGTTAAAGTTTATTCGGTAGATATTAAATAAACACTAGTGACGTTTTTGTACGATTTTTTTTTCAATGTGTGAAAGCCATACTGCAGCTCTATCGCAGCTGCAGTGCGAACGAGTCGACTCGACAAATGAAACACCACGCTCTCACAGAATCCCAGCGTGAACCAGCAGCACAATATGGCTGCTGTTCCTTGCGGAGCGCCGAGAACCGGTGACCTTTTCTGGTGAAGAACTGAACGATGAATTCCATATTAGTCTTAAGGAATAACAACGTATCTGCATAATATTACAATCCACTTACTATTATATGGACTATGAGCCGTTGATCAGACATTACACACAAACAGAAGAATGAAACAATGTTCGATATCTTAGGAACTACAACGAAATTTTTTAAACCGTATAGAGAACGTGCAAAAATACAGGGCGAAGACGTCTTCTAAGCATTTACGACGTTTCGTTATTTAACTTCGACAAAAAAATTTATTAAAGACAATGTTATTTTCTGTGATAATACATCAATGAATGTGGGATTTACATATCTTCATAATTTTTACAATGTATATTTTACGCATAATATATATATATATATATATATATATATATATATATATTTTATACTGGAAACTATAAAAGATGACGGTGATGACTTCCTGATAGTAACTCAAAATAATTTAAAAAAAACTGCAGTCACCAAGCTTGGCAAGTACTACCAATATTCCCCCTATGAGGCAGTTTATAAGGCAGGCTATCTTCGGAAAGTCAGATTTACTTTATTTATTTTCGTCTCTTCGTGTACACGCTATTGGTTAAATCAATCCAATGATTAAATGCGAAAAACTATACAAAAGCAGTCCCATTATGTGCGATGGCAATAGCTTCCACTTACGTCATACTTGTAAACAGGCGCTGCTTATGGTGGCGGGTTGGCTCGAGTTTACTATGCACTACTAAGCTCAAAATTAATAATCTACCTTTTTTAAGTACACCATGGAACATGATTTAGTAATGAATTAAATGGGTTTGCTATAGTTTTTCGATCTATATATAATAATATGCTATGTAATAATAACTTTAAAATTAAAAATAAAGAGGATATCTACGGAGCATCTCTCACGATTTTTCTCGTATCATCAAATCTTATTTCGAAATATTTTTTAAATAAATAACATTTTGAAAACAAAATTTAATTTTGTTTCATCGTACCATTCAACTTTAGCGCAAGTTCTGCGCTTGCTAGTCCTTCTTGTAGTAAATCGCAAGTAATGCAGGCCCTGTGGTAGATTCCAGGAAATATCTATGTACATCAATAAATAAAGAATAACCGACATAATATTCAGCATATGTTTATTTGTTTTACGTGGTAGAGCCATGTTGCAGTTATAATATAGCTACAGAATAAATATATTGCTCATGGAACCGGGAACTATTTCAGACAAAACTAGTACGAAAGGCAATCTACTGAGAGAGACACTAACATCCGTAGGTGAGTGGAGGACCCACCAGAACCAGTATATGATAATGGAAGGGATTGATTGAATTATAATGTTTATGGTACGACAATAAATAATAAGAATATTGATGAGAATAGTATAAAAAGAATTTAAGGTGAGAAGATTTTAAATTTTGGTTGATACATTGACTGGATTACCGTACTCCTTTTCTACCAAGAAGTCCGTCAGGGTAGGTACCACCCTCATACCTAATTTTCTTGAACTGCTGTGTTCCGATCGGAAAGGTATATAGAATTGGTATAATTACAAGCACCGAGGTATTCTCAGAGGTGAGAACGTATCTGCAGCCCTCTTTATTTGAAATTAACTGTAGGTGACCATGGACCGCAGTAGCTACTTACTATTAGGAAGAATAGAGTCTCTTGTATAGTGGAGAAGACGAGCTAGTAAGTTGCAGTTAATGCAATATATTACAATAATAAACATACATATGTAACAAAGCGTTTCTTTCGAAACTTCCCGAGAAATTGTGGAACTTGATTACCAGTTTTCTGGCTGATCGGAGCCTGAGGAGTGCATGCTCCGATCACAAGCCTAATAATGCTGGCGGTCCACAAGGTCTTGTACCATCATCAACCCTGTTTTCTGTATATCAATGATATGTTGCAAACCGGTTACTTTCATTGCTCTGCGGACAACAGCACTGGTGATACTTTATACAACGGCCGTGCCAATATTTCTCGATGAAATGTCGCCGAGTACCGGAACAAACTTGTATCTGAAGTCTAGACTTTGTTGAACAAAGTTTCGTATTGGGGGCAACTATATTTAGGCCAGATTAATCCCCAGAAGCTGTTTGAATCATCGCCGAATGAATTCCTACCGATCGGCTTGACTCAGAGGCTCTGCGAAGAGATGTTGCATCTCTTAGCATATTTTATCGCATCTACCACGTAGAGTGCTATAAGGAATTGTTCGGATTAATTCCAGCCACACATCGTAACAAAACTCGCGATACCATCCATACTATCTGGGTGATTGGCGATCCACCACTGTGCGATTTACAAGAAGTTTTCTTCCTCGCATAAGTTTAATATGGAATCGTCTACCACCAACGGTTTTTTCAGACCAATACAACTTAGGGACCATTTAGGGACCAATCCAGTTTAACCCTCAGAAGACACAAGTTTGCGCATTAACCGCTAAAAAGAACCCCTTTGTCATATCTCCCCAGTTTCAAGGCACTCCCCTCGTTGCCTCAGCCAGTATCGGAGTGTATCGGACGTGCAGTTTCGTGGTAACTTGGAAGAGAAGGCCAAATTGGCCTCTAAAAGCTTGGCGTGCTCAGCAGAGCGGGACAGTATTTCATACCGGCACACCGCCTGCAACTTTACAAGGCGCAGGTTTGGCCGCACATGGAATACTGTTCCCATCTTTGGGCTGGGGGCTCCCCAGTGCCAGCTCCTTCCACTTGACTGCATCCAGTGCAGAGTAGCTCGAATCGTCGACGACCGAGTGCTTTCCGATCAACTCGATTCACTGGCGCTGCGAAGAGATGTTGCATATCTTTGCGTATTTTATCGCATCTATCACGGGGAATGCTGAACTGTTCGGATTAATTTCAGCCACTCAATTTCAAAATCACACATCGTAACAAAACTCACGATACCATCCATACTATCTGGGTGATTGGCGGTCCACCACTGTGCAATTTACAAGAAGCCAAATCACCAGCTTTCTTGCAGATCGAAGTATCTAAGTCGTTGTAGACGGTGCAAGCTCCAATTACAAACCTATCAATGCTGGTGTTCCACAAGTCTGCGTGCTTTGACCAACGCTGTTTCTTCTGCATATTAATGATTGCTGCAAACCGGCAACATTCATTGCTATGCAGATGGCAGCACTGGTGATGCTCTGTACACGGGCCGTGCCAATATTTCGCTAAATTTCATGAACGCAAAAAAATCTGGATGCTTGGAGGTCCACCACTGTACGTTTAACTAGGAGTTTTCTTCCGCGTACGACTTCTCTGTGGAATAGTTTACCACAGGCAATTTTTCCGGACCGATACGACCTGAGGACCTTCAATAAAAGAGCTTACTCCTTTTTAAAGGGCCGGCAACGCACCTGCGATTCCTCTGATTTTGTGGATGTTCATGGGTGGCGGTAGTTACTTAACATCAGGTGAACCGTATGCTCGTTTGCCCTCTCTTCTAGAAATGTTACGAGCAGTGGGCTTGTTAGAAAATGGTTGTATTCAACGCGTCGTTGCTGAAACCCTACACACCAGCCAAAACGTGATAAAAAGATTGTGGTCACGTTATCACAGTACTGAAAAATCAATGACGATGTGTAATTAATGTAAGAGGTAGCAACACTGATTATTATTAACTATTAGATTTTATAGGATTTTTTTAATTTTAATTGAAATTAATAATTCTATAGGAAGTAGTGAAGTTTTTTATCATACTAATTTTCTACGGTGATTAAAAAATTAAAATATTTATTTAAAACAAAAAAATTACGAATTTTTTTTTATTTTTATCAAATACCTTGTAAAATCCTATCATTATTCCATTTAACACATCAAAACATTCTTCAGAAAGTGTTCATCTAGAAAATGGACAACGGGTGTATTTCAGTAAAGAAAACGCGGGGTATAGTGTCCAGGGAGTTTCGGGGGCGATAAATCGATCTAGCTAGGATTTATTTTTAGAAAATTTTTTGTCCGTGTTTTCAGGTAATGAAAAACTGCCGCAATATAAGAGGGTAAATTTTGACACAGTGATAATGATCGTAATAGCTCAATTGGATATAGAGCGGTCGCGAAATCGTAATGCCTTGGTTCGCGTCCAGTCTCCGGTCCGATTTTTTTTCCCTTTTTTTTTCAAGTTACCTTCTTTTGTGAGAGAATCTATTATTTCGAGCCCTTTTTTTTAGTATTTTTTTAAAAATACGAAATTTTAATTAAACTTGCACTCATGATTTTTATTCAAATAACCTGTTAACTCTTTTCTATTATGTCAATAAAATCAAAAAATATTATTCATCAGTATGTAATTTGTATCTAAATGTAATTTCATCGGTCATCCGGGTACTTTATTATTAATAGAATAGGGTGACAAATCGGCACACAGTTCACCTGATGGTAAGTGATTTTTGTGGCCCATAGACATCTACATCTATTCTCGATTACAAATCAAAATGCAGATTTTTTTTATAGAAGAGGGGGCAAACGAGCATGCGGCTCACCTGATGTTAAGTGATTACCGCCGCCCATGATCAACCGCAACACCAGGGGAATTGCAAGTGCATTATTGATTACGTTCTCACCCGTGAGGACTAAGATGGAATGCCTCGTTTCCAGTAAAAAAGGTCTCCGGTTCTCTACACTCACCATACGAAACAGCATTAAGCTACTAAAGGATATGTTGTCAAATTTTCACTACGCACACGATGCGTAGTGAAAATTTGAATTATACACTACCAATTACCACAAAAATTTTCAATGAGACCATTGATCATGAAAGAAGATATAGATCATGAAGAAGAGTGTTTATTGATGGTAAATAAAGTATTGTTACGCGCCGAAGTCGACGGCACTAGCGCCATCTAGTCTCGAACCGAAGAACTAAACTTCTTGAAGTTGAAACTCGAACTCTCGGTACCTTACGCATGTTTACTTGAATATTCTGGATATTTCCGTGCTAATTTATATAAATAGGCGCTACAAGATGCGATCGGGGAAGTATTGAAGTTGGCGAGACAAGCGAAGCTTCGGAGCGGAATAAAGTGAATTAGTTTAAAGTGAATTAAAGTGTTAATTTAGGTAATTCTATCGACAATTTTTATTGTCACGAACCTCAAGCTCGTAACAATTGGTGTCAGAAGTGGGATAAAATCATGCCGATTTTACCTAAGGAGGAAACGGAGGGTGTCCGTACCCGAAGTCAACGCCAGCAGGAGCCGGACCAAAGAAGATTTGGTGGTGCAACGCCGCAGACGTCGGAGGGCTAGCCGCCGGCTGCAGGCCTGTCAGTAGCTCCTACATCTGCAGCACCTGACTTAGGTGCTCTGATGTTGATGCTGCAGAAGCAAGGCTCGCCGACAGGAGAAACAGGCTCGCCGACAAGAGGAACAGGTCCGTCGCTTGGAAGAGCAGCTGCGGGGCGGACAGGATGAACAGGCCCGCCGACAAGAGGAACAGGCCCGCCGACAGGAGGAACAGGCCGGTCGGTTGGAAGATCAGCAGGCGGAACAGGCCGTCGGTCGGAAGAGCAGATGCTCCTCATGAAGGACCTTCATGCTACCTTTGAGAAAGAGATAAGAGAGGTGAAGGATAGGGTTGCTCAACATGACAACCGCCTGTCGGAAGCTGAAACCCAAATCAAGGAAGCTAAAACCCAAATCGACCAAGTGAACAATCGGGTTGATTACGTGGTGGCTGACGTGAAGAAAACGCTGGACGACCTCAGCGAAACCAACGGACCTCAGAGGAACTACAGCTCCCGTAGTAGCTACTACACCTTCGCTACGTGGGTTCAAAGTGCCACCGTTCGACGGGACTTCTTCCTGGTCAGCCTACAAAATCCAGTTCGAGGCTGTTATAAAGGCGAACGGCTGGAATAAAAGTCAGGCCATGACCGCTCTCACACTAGGCCTGCGTGACCAGGCATTAACAGTTCTGGAAGCTCTCGGGGAGGAAGTGACTTATGAGCAACTCCTTGAGGCATTGGAGGCGAGATATGGCGACGCTCACCTGGAACATGTCTTTCGTGCGCAGCTTAAAGATCGCGTGCAGCGCATCAACGAAAAACTGCAGCAGTGGGCTCTAGAGGTGGAGAAGCTTGGTGCAGAAAGCATACCGGTCGGTACCTGCGCTCATTGAAGGGAACCTGGTGCAGACATTCATCGACGGCATCCGCGATCCTGAAAGTCAGAGCTGCTGTGAGGCTCGGGCACCACGAGACGCTTAAGAACGCCTTGGCCCATCACTGGAGGTGGAAGCCGTGCGGCAGGATCATCATTCCCATCGCGTCAGGGAGGTTGCAGCAGCAACAGAGGATACAGCCCCAGGTGCTATGGCTGTGGGGAAAAGCGCCATCTTCGATCCAGCTGCCCTAAGCAAACCGTAGAAAGGGAAGTTGATCGACCTCAAGAGGGTAGTACAGCTAACGGCACCGCCTGGCGGTGGCAGGATCGTCGTTCCCCTCGCGCTAGGGAGTTTGCAGCAGTTACGGTTCACGACCACAATAAAGGATACAGCCCTAGGTGCTATGGCTGTGGGGAAAGGGGCCATCATCGATCCAGCTGTCCTAAGCGAACCCTAAAAAGGGAAGGTGAACGATCTCAGAAGGGAAGTGCGGCTAACATCACCGCCCAGCAGCAGCCGGGATACGACTTTACTATCAGACATCGCAGCGGGAAATCTCATGGCAACGCAGATGCATTTTCAGGAAGACCTTGTCCTGAAGATTGGAAACATTGTACTAGGCAAGAGAGTAAGGAAGTGGTATCCGTGAGGATGCTCAGGGCAGACCACCTCAGCAACGAGTGGAAGGACAGCTTATTACATGCACAGCAGGAAGATCCGGACATCAACCCGATTCTGGAATAGATAAAGGCCAGTGATCCCAAGCCCAAGTGGAGTGACGTCTCAGCGATGAGTTCGACCACTAAAAGCTATTGGGCCCAGTGGGACAGCTTGCTGCTTCAGGATGAAGTTTTGTATCGTAAATGGGAAAATGTTCGGGGAGACAGCTGTCATTTGCAAATGGTTGTTCCTAAAGCTAAAGTGCCGAATGTTCTACAGTTGTGCCATAATGGTCGTTCAAGAGTCCATCTGGGAGTTAAACGAACTCTACTGAAGGTCCGAGAACAGTTTTTCTGGATCCATTATCGTAACGATGTCGAGGATTGGTGTCGTACATGTACAAGTTGTGCGGCCGTGAAGGGACCTCAGAGACGTAGCAGAGGAGCATCGAAATTGTGCAATGTTGGTGCACCATGGGATAGGACAGCCCTAGACATTGCGGAGTCGTTACAGAAAGGCGCAAGAGGGACTCCTAAGATCGCCCATGTGGATCGTCTGGCGCGTTATTATGGGGCCGATAATGCTCGGGACGAGCATGTCTTAGGAGGGGGCAGTGTTACGCGCCGAAGTCGACGGCACTAGCGCCATCTAGTCTCGAACCGAAGAACTAAACTTCTTGAAGTTGAAACTCGAACTCTCGGTACCTTGCGCGTGTTTACTTATATTAGATATTTCCGTACTAATTTATATAAATAGGCGCTGCAAGATGCGATCGGGGAAGTATTGAAGTTGGCGAGACAAGTGAAGCTTCGGAGCGGAATAAAGTGAATTAGTGTAAAGTGAATTAAAGTGTTAATTTAGGTAATTCTATCGACAATTTTTACTGTCACGAACCTCAAGCTCGTAACAGTATTGTTGTGTTTGGGCATGATAGCAAACAATCGTCCCGTGCGCGATCCATTTAACTGCGAGTTGCAAAGAGAACAACAACACGATACTGAAGTATTGACTGAGACAGTTCGTTCAAATGTTCTGCAATTGAACGAACAACAAAGAATTGTCTAGGATAATTTGATGGAAGCTATGAACAGTAGATTAGATGAAATTTACTGCAATTAATTGCAACAACCACAAATTAATCGTTTGGGATGAATGTACAAAGGCCCATAAGGAGTCATTGCAAAGCAATAGACAGAACGTAAAATTATCTTCGTGACAACCAAAACACGTTTGGTGGAGCCATTCTGTTGAGGTGATTTTGTCAGACTCTTCCAATTATTCCCCGATCAACTGTTGGTGACGAACTAAACGCATGCTTAAAATCATCTGATTTGTCGAGCGTTTAACTTGCGAGTAATTTTGCAACAAGATCTAACTGCAATTATATTTTCAAAGATTATATATTGGAAAGAGTAAGGTCAAAGTTGACACCTTGACCGGATTAATTACACTACCCATGGATTTTTGTCACTTCGTCGACTCAATAGAGTGTTTTTACGGACATAGAACAACAGTTCATAGACCATAACTGGCTGAGTGAACGAGCAATATTGGTGTCCAAAAACAAAGACATCGATGATGTCAATGCGATCATTCAAAATTTTCTTCCAGGAGAGTTGTTTTCTTACAAATCAGTTGACACAGTTATAAACCAGGATGACGTAATCAACTATCCCACAGAGTATTTAAATTACCTGGATTTTCCTGAACTACCACCTTACAATTTACAATTAAAAGTAGGATTCCTAGTGATTATGCTGTGCAACATTAATCAACCTCGACTGTACAACGGAACGGTACTTACTGGCTGTGAAAATGCTAATGAAAAACGTCATTGAGGCCAAGATTATCAAGGGATATTATAAAGGAGAGGATGTCTTGATCCTGCGTATACCGATGATTCCAACGGTTTTTCCATTATATTTTAAGCGTGTAACCAGCCTTTACGAGGACCATAAATAAATCGTAAAGCCAGTCGTTCAAACTTTGCGGAATCAACTTGGAGTTTACCTGTTTCGCGCATGGGCAATTATCCGTCGCATGGTCGCGAGTCGGAAAACCGTCATCTTTATCTTACGCACCGCAAAAACGCCAAAAATATAGTACATCAGAAAGCTTTAAATTAGTTTAGTGTATAACCACGTTGTTGCATTTAATGTAAATAAATATTTTGTATTAGGTTTTGACCATACTTTTCACAAAATATGTAGGTGGTACGAAGTTTACCGAGTCGTCTAGTATTTGATAAAATATATAGTATCCCTAGATTCTGTTGATGTATTTATATTACATTATTACTTATTTTATCATGATTTTATGTTTATAACATGAAGTCATGATAAAATAAGAAAAGGAAAGCCAATTACTCTAGGTTATTGTGCTTTATCATCATCATAGTCATATGATAATCAACATAGTCATCGGTTTATGGCAAATTCAAAAAAGGATTTTTAGTTGATGTTTGTTTATAGTATAGCTCTTATTTAAAATAAATGCATCTATACACGTCCATATACCATTCGCATAAAAGTATAATGTCACGTTCGCGGTGATTGTTGCTCATTATGAGCCGAAATGTTTGCACGAGTGACATTCATTATTTTGTGCAGTCAAGAATATGAAATGTAAACACTTTACCTGTTACCTGGTAGGACATGATTGACGTTGGTGACGTAGATGGGACACACTACTATTTGTTAAATAATACTAGTAAAAATAAGTAAAAATGTTTTAGCTGTTGTTAGATATCACTTTTATTATAATGACATCAGGTCCCAAAATTACATGCCAAAAAGAATTTAAACTTACATGCCAACATTTAGCAATGTATTTTTTGTTGAAAGTTATTTTGTTGTTATGTTGTATTGTTCGCAAAAAATTTATGCCGACCTGCAACAACAAGAAACCTAGTGGGACAGTTTTTTATAACAATTTATAATAAGTCACCATATAATCTAATTAAATTATGCATTAAAAACAGCAATTCCAGGAGTTATTATGAATATTATTTTGAAAAAAAAAAATTAATTCGTAGTTTTAGATTATGTTTTTTTAGCTCTATTAGTGCTCAAATATTGTTTTCACATGTTTTTTAGAATAACGGTGATTAACGAGCACACAGTTTGGATACTGTGGCCCATAAAAACCTATATTTAACCTCCATCAACAATCAAAATGCAGATGCGTTGTCACCCGTGAGGACTTAGATGCAATGCCTTGTTTCCAGTAAAGAGGATATTCGGTTCTCTACATTCACCATACGAAACACAGCTTAAGGCTGCCTTTAGCTACTATTCTACGTGTGTAATATCTGTGAGAGCGTGGTCCTACTCCGGTCGAGCCAACCCATTCGTGTTACAAATATAATAGTTGCAGCATGGCTCTACCACGTATATATGCTAAAATATAAATTGATTGTGTAGGAGATTCTGCTATTCCATAACATCCTGTGGGTAGCGTAAGAGAAACTGAAATAAGAGATGGGCAGCAGCATCTTTGTGATAGCAACTCAAAAATCATAGCAAAAAAATTAAGGTTACCTACCCGCCTGACCAGCGTGGCAACTTTGGCAAACATCTCTCCTATGAGGAAATCTACGGGAAGGCATATTATATTCAACAGAGATCTTTTTTATGAGATAGAAATAAATGAATTAAAGTGAAAATAAATTTTAAAAAATAATAAATTTTAAAACACTATAAGAAAGCTAGCGCACGGATACGTTGAAACGCAATTTTTCTCATCTCCACAAAATGCCGGACATTCGAGCTTTCATCTGCAATTATCGCACTTGAAATAATTGCAGCGGTGCATTTTTTGAAATACTGAAATAACTATTGAGCTTCTCATCACGTAAAGATAATTCTTATTCTTGAAATGTAACTTTGGATAAAACTACGTTTCCTAAACAATAAACACTTATGTAAATTTTAAACAGAAATGATGTAGGCTGGGTGGTCTGTGCTATCTAAATATAGTGTATTATTACTCTGATAGATGAAATTTAGGACTTTTTACAATTTTTTTATGGCGTAACGAGTATTTCATGAACAGTGAAGGCAATATATGTCCGCTGATGTACGAGTATTGTATAATATTATTTTATAGTCATCTTTGACTTTTTTGTGCTGCCATTTTATATCAATATGAGATACCTGCTTGAGATACAATAGTTTACACATTTGGTTAACAAAAAACGACTTTGAATCTAGAAATGAAGTGCCATATTATGCAGTTGTACCTATATGTAAAATTTGGCGACATGTAAATTCTGGTGCTAGATTTGTACTGAAAATAAATTTATCACTTATTTTTAAAAAAGACTTAGAATGCTTGCATAACTACAAACATTCAAAGTCTTCAATCTGCCTGCCAAGTATGGCGACTGTAGCAAATATCCCAGTAATATGTGAGGCAATCTATTTAAGAGGCCTATATTCAGCAGAGGATTTTTGATAGGCTGTAATGAATGAATAAGTGAATATATTGAGATTGCCGTAATATTGTTTTAAAAAGGATATTTTCGTGTACCTACTTTTGTTCCTAATTTTATTCGTAGGTAAATAAACTTTTCTGTCTCATGTTTTTAAGAAGAAACGATAATATTGAATTGAAACCAATTTCATTCGCTTCATTTTATTGTTACGTGTATTTATTTAAAGAAATTATTGGACGAGCGAAAAAAACATTTTTTTGCGAAGTTATAGTGATATTCTGTAATATATTGAGCAGCGTTTCATTACTTTTGCAAAAAAAAAAACTGAATTGCTTGCTCACAATTTCTACCTTCTCTCTATTGCCCATAACACGAATGTACTACGGGTACAGGCCTAAGCCACCTGTGTCCATAGTACATTCGTGTTCCTCATCAGACGGTCATTACATCGACCATATGTTGATGCTAACACTATTAGGCTTTAACTTTGTCAATTGATTTCGCGAGGTAGAAAGGTTTTTGGCGATGATTTTCGAGCCATCGTCCCGCTCAATTTCTTCCTCAATACGTTTTTATGGAGACTACTATTAGGCTTTAACTTTGTCAATTGATTTCGCGAGGTAGAAAGGTTTTTGGCGATGATTTTCGAGCCATCGTCCCGCTCAATTTCTTCTTCAATACGTTTTTTATGGAGACCGCATAAGTCTTGCTACAAACATTTCGAGATCTGTTTGTTCAATATCTTGTATCATTTGTAAACTGCAATCTCGCCACTTCCCGTCCAGTATCTATTAGGCTTAGCACGCACTGCGATTAAACCCACGCATTTAACTGCACATCTGAAATTTATTATAAAGCTTTCATTTAATTGTCTTAGTTTAAAAAAATACCTACTATTTGTTTGGAATATTGCTAACAATATTGCTAAACCTTGATTTTTTATATGGGCCGAGTACTCGGTTAATACTCGGTACTCGGCGTACTCAGCGGGTTTTCTATACAAGCACACGCATTAGCGACTTTTTCCAGTGACTGATTTTAAAAACGTAACCTGTTACTAAATAATGTAACTATAACTATAATAAGAGTTTTGTGCCCGTAACTATAATAAGAATTTTGTGCTAATTTTAATTTTTATCAGTTTATTTAAAGATAAAAAATGAATACCTACTAAAACCTTTTATAGATTGGAAAATAAACTCAAAAACATCTGGTGGAGCCACGTGTTTAAGGCTGCCGAAGTCTAGTTCCCCGGTCGAACCTTAAACCTATGGCGCGAATTATTAATCTAAGTGGACTGTATCTACTAATGCTTCTACACTTTATGCTAAATATATGCGGTACAATGCACTCGCTCCTCCCAAAAAAACGAACTATTATTTGCCAAATCGATGAAAGGAATCCTGCTTGATTAGGAAAACACAAAATTGGAGCGGGTTAAACGATTATATCAAGCAGGAAAATACTATTAGGAAAATGTTGACTCACCGGGATGTTTCTTCTATGCGGTCGAGCACTATAACTGCGACTTCTGGAACACTCCGGAGAGAGGCGGTGCGCGACTATATCTCACACGAGGTGAGGCGGGTTTCCTGGAGCTCGACTGCTTCCAGGCTAAAGCGGTTTCTACTAGTGATGTGTTTCCAACAACGAGCGCGGCGGGAAGAGGCCACGCGTCGGTCGCGCGTGTCCTATATATCCTCGGTTCCGATGATTACGTGATGTTCTAGAATCATCTTCTTTCCCCTCCCACCCCACCACCCCGATGTGTCGATAGGAGTGTACGAATGATATCGTTTTGGAAAGGGATAACCGATTTGGCAACCTACCGTCAAATAAAATAAATACGAATGGTTTTCCGCGCAACCAACATCCATTTTATGAGTTTCGATAGATGTCACTATTATCTGCTTAAGTAGTAATTAGGTACTATAAAATTTATTTATATCTTCTAAAATTAAATAAAAAAAAATTAAAAAATACACATTTGAATTTTCAAATCAATTATAAATTTAATTAATTAACTGTGTAAATGTAAGTTATTTATGTTATTTAATTTATAAGTAACTGGAGGCAAAATATCACTACTTTTTGTATTTTACGTTAGATGGCACTGTCTTGAAAAAGTGAATACAACAATACTATCGTTGATTGTCGTCGTAGGTCAATTTATTACGCAACGGATAAAACTAATTTTAGGCCTTATTTACAAAATATAAATATTTTATTTGGTTCAATAAAACTATAAAATAGAAATGAACATCTAAAGGAAGGAACGTACTTAACCCACCTTTTTTGAAGTTCCGTAATCGGATAAAAAACTCGCTTTTAACTAGCCCCGGGTCTTCGTCGTGTCGTCGTAGTTCAATTTATTACGCAACGGCTAAAACTAATTTTAAGCCTTATATAAAAAATATAAATATTTTATTTGTTTTAATAGAATACATCAATAGTAAAAATAGAAATGAACATCTAAAGGAAATATTTAACCCTCCTTTTTTGAAGTTCCGTAATCGGATAAAAACTCGCTTATAACTAGCCCCAAGTCCCACAAAATTTCATGGAAACCTGTAGAGTCCAGTAGTTTTTGTGTAAATTTTGAACACACAGACAGACAGACGGACAAAAAATGTAAAAGCCGCTACTTTGGCTTCAGTGTCCTCTGGACTTGTTTTTTCCAGAAAATATTAGAATTGCAGACACGACTTTACTACAGAGATTTCTATGAATACTATATCGTCATATATACTAATGAATTCAAAAAAACAATTAAGAATACTTTTTTAGATCATACTTTGTTATAAAAATGTTTAATAATATAACTTAGTTTCATATCCACTCCCTATAACTTTTTGATTTAACTGTGATGTAATTCATATATAAGATTATTATCAAATCAAATTTCTAGTATTTTATCTAGTTATGGCTTATTCTAAAAACACTACAGTGACATATTAAAAATGAGATCTCTATAAGAGATCTACGAGTATACCTCTGCTCTTCACATTGTTGCCAACAAAACGTTATCTAAAATCCCATAAGGCGCCACATACTGTATCAAATTTCAAACGTTCTAGCAAAGCCAACAATTTCAAATATAAATATAGATGCCGGTCCACTTTTGTCGTATTTATGATTTAGTTTATTTTTCCACTTTGTATATTTCTTAATCTACCTAACAAACAACACCACCAAAAACCAAAATTTTATTAGTATTCAACAAAATTATTTTTATAGTTGTAAATTGTTATAGTCCAGTATTCGTAAAGAAACATGCATGTCTGAGAAATAAGAAAAAAATATTTCTAAGATATCTGAAGTTCTTCATTAACATAAACTCTTTAAGAAATGAGAGGAAGCCTGTGCCCAGCAGTGGGACGTAGTCTGTTACATTCACTTACTTATTAATATTCGCATATGATACTTTTATTTGTTCAAAGTAGTACAGCTATGACTTTTATTTATCTTAAGACTTTATAGACACAACCCCACTAATGTTTATTAAACGTGATATTATAAATAAAATTTGTTTTTTGTTGGTAGATAAAATTTAACTTATGTGCTTATGTGAGTATTGCGATTTTATTCACTGTTATTACATCGGGCTCTTTCAATCTCGTTTTAATGTGATTCCTTTCTCTCTTTATCTCGTTACTAATTCAACGCCAATCTATGCACTAGAAAAGCTCCTGCCCGATCGATTGAATCCTAATCCGTTTACGGTCCGGATTTGTTAGTCGCAATATTTTCCTCAAAGCGACTTAATTTATTTTTGTCCACCTTTGTTACCATTACTAAATCAGAAAAAAACTTATTAATATTTTTAAGATAAGTTGAGGTCATTGAGCATAGTGCTAAGGTCCTACAAAAACTTTGCCGTAATGACTACATCGTCAGCAAATTGAAAGTGAAACTATGCACTCATTATTGATGATGATACTAAATCCTTTCCAGTCCAGTAGCTCGAAAAATATTTGGAGATATTAGGTCAACGAGTCTCTCATCTCTCTACAGTTGAATAGGTTTCGTACTCTGGCTCTGTACTCGGATAGCCTTCGAAGCTTAACTGCGTAAGCATTTCAGCACTTTGATACACTCGACAGTAAACCTGGCACCGGCGAAGGAGCAAATTTTGACAGAATCAGTGATTTTTTCATGGACTACATAAGCAAGACGTAGTTGCAGATTATACTCTTGTCTTTTGTACAATTTTCCAATAGTACGAATATGGTCTGTCGTATTAAAGCCTTTTTGGAAACCATCTTACTTAGGAGGCTGGCAGTCATCAAGACTGAGTGTGAGACATTTCAAAATGACTTTCGTAAATATTACGTAGGCGCAGCTTGAAAGGGAAATTAGTCTGTAATTCTTCACGTCTGCTTCACACTTCCGGAGTAATGCCACCATGGTGATCGAAATTAAAGAGCTTCTAAAGGAAGATTTTCCACCCGCTTTAGGAAGTTCCGTTATAATTCCATCCTAACCCGAAGATTTACCATTTTTAAAGTGTGCTATTCTAATCTTCCTCAAACTGTAGTTCAAGTAATCATCTGAATATATCAGATGAGACTCGATAGAGAGAATTTGTGATGAAAATCTTATGGTTCAAGTCTAGTTTAGTTAATTACCTAATTTTTTTAGTTGGTACTTTCAGTGAATTACCATATGTTTGTATTATAAAAATATTTGTCGCAACGGTATTGACCGAGCTTATCCCGAGTCAATAATTTCAGACAGTACACACTTTTTACTAAACGCTTGCAACTTGGATAACATATTCAAAATCCAAAATTTGTCGTATTTGTAGATTTTTAGTACTTTTACTGCATAATCTCTGGCCGGTCCATATGGCAAGCATTCACACATTTATTTTCCATATATTCTCCATTATTATTTCTCCAGAAATAGCATATTTCTTTTTTTCCTTTTAGTAACACATTGATAATTGTATTTATTTTTCCCATTCTGACTGCTAAGAACCCCAGCTACAATCAAAATAACTATAATGAAAAACACTTAACTATCTGGTATAATAATAATGTGCGAACTTTATACTAATTGTAATATACTGTACGAAAGTAAATACTTACAACGATCAAAAACTGCGATCGTAGTTGAGTTCTATTTCGGAAATCAGGCAAAACAGTAACGTCTATAACGACAATCGACGCATACTGCTATAATATCAAAACGAGATGGAGCTCGCGAAATCAAGTGACACAAGTCGAAACTAGACCACCGCTCGCGCGGTAATGATTCCAGGTGGTCGGCGCAGGGAAATATATTGTAGTTTTATTTAATTAATTAAAAAATAATAGTAAATTTTTATTAGTAAATTTAAAAAGTAAAAATCATATTATAGTTTAGGCAAATATTTTTTTTTGGTATAAATTTTATGTCAAAATGATGTAGAACTTGGGAGATATTGGGGCTTGTATCGAATCTTTTACGGTGATCAATTGATTATGTCGATTTTTTTCCTTACGTGAGAGGCATATAACGAAAATGTATTCTATCATTATTAAAGTATAGGATACTAGGGAGATAAAAATATTTTTGTTGATGGTTGATATTCAATAGAATCTACAAATTAGAACTCCCAAATCATGTCTCTCTAAGTTTTGGCCTAAACATGCATCGGGAGAATGATCATTACTAAATAAATAAATAAGTTATCTAAAATTTGCTCTTGAAATCTTGTAATTTCGCGTTTTTTTTTTTTGTAATACTCCTCTTAAGCTAATGCCGTGTAGCTCGCCGTAAGATTTCGTAGCACGTCTTTACGAAGAGCAATGAAACTGGTGACGAAATTATCTTATTTTCCTTGTGCTCAGTGACGTGGTGAAAATAACTTCGCAGGAAAATCTTGATGTCTGAGTATTTTAAAAAAAGATGCGTGAATAAGTGAAAACCACTATTTTACATAATAGATGATAAGGAACCCTGTGTACAGTCGAAAGACGTATGTAAGCTGCTTCTTTACTTTTTGCTATTAATGTGACTTTTATAACAGTTCGTCATAAATATATTAAGATAGCTTTCATATTTTCAGAGACACATATGATTTTTTACACCGGTTTCATAGCTGAGCTAAACCGGTATGAATGAGTTAATGAAGTACTATTAATATTAAAAGAAGCAAATATGAAACACAGGTTTATTTTTATTTTAATTTTTTATCGAACTGCATTGATAGAATCTTGAAAGTCGTGTGTAAAAGCCGGTAATCGAACCGATCGAAACGTAAATGTCATAGTACATGAGCAACCCAAATTCGATCTACGCTGACACTATTCATATTTTAATTGCAATTTGAAGTTTTTATTTAGTGACGTTTGGAAATATGCATTGGGCAGAGCGGCGGATGCTTCGTTGCCCTAAAATCCTTTCAGAAAGGAGAGGAAGCTTAGGCCCAGCAGTAGGACCTATATAGGCTGTAAATATAAATTTTAACTTTTTTAGGGTTATGTGAAGTCAGTCGTTCCATGTTGGAGTCAACACACTCAACTATTTTTTGTCCTAAAACTCGCTGCGGCCTGTAACCATGTGTGTGTAGTAGTGAAGATGTGGATCTATGTAGGCTGCCACTTGTTACATTTTAATATGGCTATTCACGGCCGATTATAAGCTTCCCCCATTGCTTGTCAACTGGCCGAATATTTGCAGTAGTAGCCACGCTTGGCAAGCGGGCTGGCAACCGCAGCCTTTTATTACTTTCCGCTATTATCAAGTACATGCCATCATTCATCTCCTTTTTCAATGTTCCTCCGTCGCCTCTTACGACACCCACGAACAATGGAACAAAATTTATGAACTTTTTAATTCTACTCGAACGTAAATAAATACTGATACGTATTTTATTGTGCCAATCATTATTCAATGGGACCAATTATTTGAATCAATAAAGCATATTAAAAAGATGCCGTGTATTAATAAAGCACTTTGAAATTCATAAGAAATATAATATAATATGAGGCAACCGTTCGTCCTCCGGGCTACAATGATACGATAGCTGCTGTGTTTCATATATTGAGTATGGAGAAACGGAGGCTGTTATACCGGAAACGACGCATTTCATCTTAGCCTTCAGGGGTAACGACGCATCTGCACTTTGATTCTTAACCAAAGATAACGACTACTTCTATATATATGTCTATAGACCACCGGGTCCATTTACCAACAGGTGAACTAAGTGCTCGTTCGGCACCTTTATTCCATAACAAAGTATTTGGATGTGAAATTGCGGATCACTGCTTGAGTTTTATGATTGAAATATATTATATATTAGATATTTTAGATATATTTATTATTTAATTAAATATATTAAATATTTTTATCATTGAATGAGTCTGTCAGTCAAAGTCAAAACTTTCAATTCCGATTAGGCTTTAGTAAAACACCTATACACGTCAAAATTTACATCGATTCGGAAAAAACCCTCTGAGAACCGAAAAAAACTAGGGTCTTTTTCAAACGCTATGTTACAGTTTTATTTAAAATAAACATTATACACAAATTTTATACCCACGTGCAAGTGCAGATTAAGTGATTCCACGTAAATGATTGTCCTTGACAGTAAATTATTTTTATAGTAGGTCATTTTAAAGAATCTCTTTAACAAGATTCTCAAATGCTTTTTTAGATTGTTGTACTACACTTTTAAATATTTTATTATAAAATTTGTTTATTTAATGCTTTTACTCAGAAAAGATTCCTTTTGACTCGTTCCGTAGAAGACAATCCTTTTTTTTTAAATAAATTCATACTTTCTCGTGCGTAAATAAATAAATAATGCTTTCATAAATAAATAGCGGCGGAATTAAGGTCGCGCCAACCGGATTGCTCGTATCGCTTGCTTTTGCAAAATGAATATTGTTTTTAATCCGGCTCCAGATATCCATAGAATAAGGACATCTGTATAGCCTGCCAATAGTTTTAAGTATCTGGATAATTTTCCACATATAATTTATTAAGTACCCAAAACTGCTGTGTTCCAATCACAACAGAAGTTGTGTATTATTACAGATTGTGAGACATATCACTTTAGGTTTCAAAGGTGACAATGCATCTATAACCTTCTTTGTATTAAGGTTACTACATGCGTCCATGGATTACAGTAGCCACTAACCATCAGATGAAATGTTTGTGCGTTTGTTACTTCAGTTTTGTAAAAAAAAAACATAACAAAAGAGATATTTTAGCGCGGGAGTAACGTTTTTAATAAAGAAATATTTTGGATTTTTCAGAACTTTGGTCGTTAGTTAGAACACTTAAGGAAAACAAATAAAAGAGTACACAACTATCGCCATTACATCTATCTTATACTACCCAGGCCAAAAAGTTTCATATTTTACTCAATTCGTGTTTTCTTGTATTTTATGGGAATAAGGAGGCACCTAAGTTCATATTATAGATGAACAAACGAATTTACCAAGTGAAGTTCGGTCCTAATTATGCGAACAGCTTCACTCTAGAGATTTATGTTAACTTATCGTAGCTTCAATTCTAAGCTTCCAGCCTTGCATCGTATTTAAAGGGAGGAAAAAATAAGTGCAACACTGACCTCGCCACTCAATCCTGCATATCACGCGATACCCGATTCATTCGGTTAAAGAAATAAAAATAGGATTGCTGCTGATTAATTCGTGATTATTTTATCATTATAGGGAAAACGAGACTTCATCGTTTTGTTTGTATACCACTAGAGAAAACACAGTATTAAAAAAGTAAGGGAGGGCTCTCCTAAATTGCTCATGTTTAAACTAGAATAAATTAATTTCTAGGAGCACACAAAACCCACCCCCAAAAATTTCGTTAACGAAACTGCCAATAGAACTCCCCTTTAGGATTCCTCCCAGCATGACACACTATGAACCACTTCAGCCAGTAGTTATGCAGCCCGTTGAGCCCCGGACTTTACGTGTTAGGGCCCTTGGGACCGCCTCAGCTACGTAATTCGGCGTTATGATGATGGGATTCATGGACATAACACTCACATAACATAACACACTGACTCACCATAACTTCCGCCCAAGGGCCTTTGCTGTGGTTTTCGTGCTCTGATCACAGGCAGCGCCAGAATGTGAAAGTGTCGGCCTAATTCGGTATTGGGACCGTTCCACGTGCCGTTGGCTGCTCCAATGATTTATAGAGCCTCTTCTGATCACTCTGGGAGAGATAATTTTGGTTGAACGAACCGCCTCAACCTCTCGGTGTATCGCCAAATCCGCTTCCCTCAAGCAGCGATTCTTTGCGTGATATACGACTGGGACAAACTGATATTTGTATTAACAAATGCCATTCTAACGATGTGCACAACTCCTCGCCTTATTGTTACCTGGTTTAAAGCTTGTCACTCTGCCGATGAGGGCCCTTGGCTTTGCGATACATTCCTCTATTCTTTTTCTCCAGTTAGAGATAGCACCACTTTGTCCATACACGCCTTTCCGTGGAAATCTTGGCGCCAATAATATGGCAGCCTGCCAGTGCGGCGCCGAATAGAATTGAGTCTGTCTCGCAATTTCAAGGGGAGAACTTCTCATTATGATTTCTTATATTTACGCGAACACTACACATTGAAATAATACTAGTTTTTTTACGGATTTTATCGCGTATATTTAACTGTAAATACCCGACGTTTCGAGCGCTTTACAGCACCCATGGTCACGTGGGTGACTGAGATGTTCAACGTCCAACGAAACGTCGGGTATTTATAGTTAAATATACGCGATAAAATCCGTAAAAACTAGTATTATTTCAAAGTACTGCTCATTTCCGGAACCGTCTCTTCCAACGTGCTCCTCAATTGCTCTTATTCATGGGCGACTATTCATCGTCGTCTGAATCAACCACAACTGGAAGGGTTTTCTTTCTTTTTTTCTGTGCAACTGCTGACTCCGCTCGGTGCCATCAAATATTTTTGAGTGCAAGATGTACCGAACTCGGTGTGCCAGGTTTTGCTCGATGACAATTGTAGATGGCTCCAGCTCAGTAAAAAAGCGATGCATCCTAGCCTGGTATGCAAACCCTTCAACTTCTCCCCCTTGCGCCCTAAAGTACGACCGCATGACGTTGTTGTTTATTTGGATTGTCCATCGCATGCGGCGTACTCCACCACTGATGAGTGCCAATTGCTGGATCCGCGAAGACCCTGCTGACACCAAGAAAGCTGGTGGGGATTGTAGATGTGACGGGCTGCTGGGTGGTCTCAGTTGGTGGTTTGCATGAAGTCGTGTCCAGTGTCAGCTCCAGACGAGCTCTGGCGACCTCCAAGCAACAACCTTTTCCACGTATTCCTAATTTCTATCATCCATTTAATAGGCGTCAGTTAACGGGAGACGCCCAGAAGCGGCAATGTTTCATGGTGAGGCCATATGCACAAGCCGGCCTCTGCACTTACAATTTTGCTGAGGCACGGCAAAGTGCTGACTGACTGCGTTGACGTAGCAGTTTTGTCACTTAACTGTTAAGTCAGCGGACGATGGGGTCGTCTCTTCCCTACGCCTTATTATTATTTTATTATTATTAATATATACCACCGTAGATAGTATGAGATATATTTCGTCTTTAAACGAGGCATAACTTTTTGATAATAACCACTTAATTGGATCCCAGCTAATTAATAAAAAAATACTTAATAATCTGCCAACTAATTGATTTTCTCTACTTTAATTTTACAGATGCCTGCTAAGTAACGTCTTATTCAACAACAATGAGAACAATTTATTTGTTACATTAAATTACATAATATTATGTGTATAGACATGATGCAATAGCTGTCGGTCACTTTGTTCACTAATTTCATTATTTATTACGAACAAACCGTATTTGCATCTGGCTCACAGTTCTGTATAAGCGTAAGGTTTAGTGAAATAACTTTTACAAATACGAGGGCTGTGTTAGGTAAGATTAAATGGTTTGACAAATCTCCTGCCTTACTCTGGTGCTCAATTAGCGAAAAGCTTTAGCCTCATTGTGGCTCGCCTTACTTCATAACTGTGTATTAAATTGGACAGAAATGAGAAACTAGATATTGATTTGTATTTTCATGCTACATAGAAAACAATGTGAACAATTGTAGCTCAGTGGCTAATTACTCGCTATAAATTTTATAGTACGGGAGAAAAACCGGGACCGATCTCCACTGAGACCAGTGACATTGTTAATTGCAATTTTAGTATTATTTAAGGCCTCTGCCCAACAGTAGGACGTATATGATAGTCAAAGGTCGATATGTGGTCTCTTCCCGGGATGACTAGTTTCTCCTAGGTTTGAGTCCAAGGCCTTTCGGCGAACCCCAAAATAAATTTCAATTTCGGCCTTTGACTGAAGTATTTTTAGTGAAACCTAAAAGTACATAACTTTTTAGTCAGATGTCGAAAGTAAAATAATCTATTTCGGGTTCTGCCTAATCGATCCTACGAGTAGTAGCGACTAAGGTAAATTCTAAAAAATTAAAAAAAATCATACACAACGAATTGAGACGCAGTAAAGAGCAGTAATTTTTTTAAATAAAACAAAGTTATAACAATTCCCATAACATTGTTTCATTTACCACTATCATTGCAGAGTTCAGGGCAATCTGAATTTATCGATAGGATAGGTCGTTAAGTCAGCCCTTTATATCCCTTAGTTTAAGGTGTATAATAAAGATAAAATAAATAAATAAATCTGTTCTAAAACTAATCAGCAAGCCCCGACTCCACGTAGTTTTGCCTGCCCTACTCCTAGAGTGTTTACGTAAAGCCGTAGGCGCGTAGGGAATGCAGCCCCTGCTCTCCGTAGCAAATCAGAGGCATACAACAAATAGCAATACAACAAATAATATAGTTGTTATCCACTTCAACAAACCATAAATATGCTAGCATAAGGAGGCCACCAGTTTGGTGGGCGAGTTGGAGGCTTGGCCTGGTCACTTGGCATTCAGTCTCATTTGATTCTGTTTCTAAGCTACAAAAAACCCAATTATTTTTGTCGGTTTTAAACGATTATTGTTAAGATTATCTTCAACAAATGACGGTCGTTGGACCGGAAAACTGCGTTATTTTTACTGTCCCATACCAGTTACGGGCGAGTACTGGATTGACGTCTCTTCTGAATAAGAGGAAATAAAAAATCTTCATAATATTTCTTATACTTTGATATTATTAAATATAACAATTTGAAATAATAGGGTAAATTATGTATTTCTTAAAATATTTAGCCGAAATCACCACGCTGTGTAGGTAGGTAGATAAATGAAAATGAAAATGAAAAATGATTTATTGATTTACAGTGATACATTTTAAACCAGTCGCAAGGGCCCCTGTACTAGGTTGGGAACCTGTATTACTGGGTTGACTGGTAGAGAATGCCTCAAGGCATTAAGTCCGGTATTGGATGTAACCCCTCTCATTCACTAAGACAATACAATGTTAATCAATAAATAACAAAAAGCAAGGAAAGATCTAGCATTAGGAAGTAAATGAAATTTGGAACATAATAATATTTACATGATAAGCATGCATGCAAAGCATGCACGCGTTTGTGTGTGTGTGTGTGTGTGTGTGTGTGTGTGTGTGTGTGTGTGTGTTTTTGTGGTTGTGTGGTAATGCTTTAAGATAAGCATTTGATTTCCTCGCTCGTGCAGTATAAGGCATCACCAATCTACGAGTTCAGCTTAGCGTGATTTTAGATTTGATAGAAACATAATTTTTAATTATTTTCCATTTTAAATAGAACGCGTCGTTTGTCAATCTTTCTTTATTTTTATTCTAAAATAGACATCTATCTCGAGCACTACATTGTAATATTTTGTAAGATAAAGACAGGGCGCAGTAATGCGCCCTCGCCTTTTCGAGTCCAGATAGTATTATCAGGCCTATCTGTTCTCAGAATGATTCAATACATTTTGTACGTAAATATGATCGGCTAGATCATAAAATTATAAGCTAGAGGCTTGCAGTGATTTAAGAATAAAATGAGAGTTCATAAAAGGCATAAACATTTACTTTTATGTTTATTTTTTCATAAAACGACCACGGACCACGACCATGCTGTTCGTATAGGTAGAGTTACGATGCAGCATATTATAACATAAATAACTCCTGAATAATAGACTCCCCCATAAATTATCTCATAGGGTCATAGGAGCGGTAAAAGTCGTCTTTGTCTTTGTATAATATTTTTAATAACTAAAACAGTGTGTGTATCATAAATTATTTAAATAAAAGAAATGTTACAAAAACCCACAAAATGACCACGTAAATCGTTCCAAAACATTCAATAATTTCTTTACACTTACAAAAAGCGTTTCACCTTTTGAGTCCAAACGAAAAGGTTTTTTGCAATTACATTAACACAAATGCTTACCTACAAAGGTTTGCCCAGTTGTGTATCGAGGCAAAAATACTTTGCCGTTTTATCGTGTAAACTTTTCTTTGCTCTTGCCGAAATAAAATAAAATATTTTTCTTTAAATGGTAACATTATTCTTTTTATTTTTGAATATTACCAAATAAATTACTGAATTAATTTCCACATTTATTTTATATACAAAATTATAAATGACGTAGTTTTAAATGTACTTAATTTATAAAAACAATGCGTCATTTTTAAATTATATGAATGACTTGCAATGGAATAACGTACTTATAATTTTTATTATTTGAAATTATAATAATTTTTTATATAAATTATATACATAAGGTGATTCAATTATCAATAAAATTAAATTATTTTGATATTCTTTACTCAAATATTCATATTTTAAGTATAGAGATAGTCACATAGAAATAATGAATCAAAATGGTTTGTTTTATTAGATTTTTTGATGTCAATTATTTTTGATATCAATTATTTTTAATTTCTATTATGGTGACGACGGCTTGAAAATAGCATGGGGCTCAATACAAGAGAAATTGAAGGTGTGTTACCGATCTTTTAAAAAGGAAATGGCATTTTCCTTAAAGGTCCCTAATTCGTATCGGAAAAATCGCTGGTAGAAACCGATTCCATAAATAATTTTTTTTATGGGAAAATGGAGACAAGCGAGCACACAGTCCACCTGGTGGTAAGTGGTTGCTGTGGCCCATAGACATCTACATCGATCCTCGTTTGCGAATCACACGAATGAAGATGCTTTGTCAGCCTTGAGGACTAAGATGGAATGCCTCTTTTTCAGTAAAAAGGGTATCCGGTTCTCTACACTCGCCATACGAAACACACCAGCATTAAGCTGCTATTTGACCTTGGTATTCTGTGAAAGTGTGGTCCTTCCCCGGTCGAGCCGACCCATTCGTGCTACAACTATACAATTAATATAGCTGCAGTATGGCTCTTAAAATTGGTACTAGAAAGATAACTCTTTAAGTTATGATAGTGTGGATGGTATCAGTGTATATCTGAATTTTTGGTCACTACAATTAACTTACAATATTACGAGGAATATTTTTTTTAATAATACAGTTCATTATAAATGTATGTACTTATTTTAAGGAAGCCGTAGCGAAATAAAATCTACCATCCCGTGGCATTCCGTGGATGTTTTAAGAGGCAATAGAGGGAAACTGAAAAAGGACATGAGCAGCAAAATCATTGTAATAATGTCTTAAAATAATTAGAAGAAACTGCGTTTGCAATCCAGTTACCAAATATGGAACGATGGAAAATAAATGAGGCGATCTATGGGGAAGGTCTTTCTTCAGTAGTGAACTTAGATTGGTCATAATGATGATAATGATTTTAAGAGAAGCATTTGTATAAAATGAATTATTAAAGTTCCAACCTATATAACGTCCCACTGCTGGGCACAGGCCTCCCCTCATTTCTGAGAGGGTTTTAGGGCAAGGAAGTGTCCGCCGCGCTGCTCCAATGCGTGTTGACGAACTTCACATGTCTTCAAAATATTTTTTTTCTTATTCCTCAGACATGCAGGTTTTCTCACGATGTTTTCCTTCACAGCGAAGCACGTGGTAAATCAGCACTTAAAATTGCAATTAACAATTTCCTTGATGCCGGCGGGGATCGAACCCGGATTACTAGAGTTCTGTTATATTTACAGCGAGCGTTAACCATTAGACCTACCACGGCACGGCATTATTGATGTTGTGTATTATGTTATAAGTTTTTGTTTGTCTTCTTATAAAAATATAAATAAATTTTATAATTCTTTTAAATACTTTTTGAGGAGACTTCGACCTAGAAACTTTAAACACACATACGTCAAAAAGTCTCCATCTGGTTAACGCTTACGCTTGGACTATTTTACGTCTTAAATCTAGCTCACTAAACAAATTTTTGCTGGATAATAAAAATTAAGAATATATATATACATATTTTTTTTTTTTAATGTGTATATATATGTATATATATGATACTTTCTTATACAAGTAATACTAGTCCGTAGAAGTGTAGAAAAATTAAATATTAAATTAAAACCCGTAAAATAAAAAAGTGAAATTTTCAAACAAAATAAATATTAAAATAAATTCAGTAAAAGTGAACACTCTGTTTAGACAACGTACCTTGACCCCTTGGAAGAGTGACAACGTTGCACGCGGGTGGCACGCCGACAAAAGACACCGCTGTCGATATGTCGCAATACCAATAGTTTGCACTGCGTGGCATCGTCGCTTTTTAATGTTCAAGGATTCAAGTTCATTGAATCATTGACTTAGTGACCCAATTCTATAGGTGTTCAAATTTGCTTAAAATTAAAACTCTACTTTTTGACCTAATTACTGGACCGATTACGTTCATTTTTTTGTATATCGTCAGCAAAGGCGATAACAAGTATATGGTTTCATTTATTGCATATATGTGGGACCCATTCTGTATATATATATATATATATATATATATATATATATATTTTTTATGCCTACTGCTGTAGGTAGGTGTGCACGGTAGTGGCGTGGTGTAACTTTGCAAGGCATACGTACCTACCTACAGCAGTAGCAACAGCGCTTCGTTACCGTGCACCTGCAGAATAAATATATGTAGAGGAGTAGTAGAGTCTCTTATTCTGCCACTGCACGGCTGGAGACATTGATACCGAAATCTTACAAAGTCCCCGGGAATTTACAAACATTTTTCTAATCTCAATCTTACACACATTAATATAGAATAACTTTAATACCCATTTTTTATCGAATGCTAGTGACAAATAGACACAAAATCCACCAGTAAAATGCATTGTTATTCCTAAGAACTTACATTTATTAACTTTTTTGTTTTTTATTTATCGTTTAATGGCAGTTTAAGAATATCCACTGCCCCGTATTTTCCTGTGGATATTGTAGAAGGAAAAGACAAGGAAAGACTGAGACAGGTGGTGGGCAGCAGCATCTTCCTGATAACAGCAAAATTACAATAAAAACTGCGGTTGCCAACCCGCTTACCAAGAGTGTCAAATACGGAAAGTATAACAACGATAAAAGTCCACGGCGGCCACGCTATTTCTGGTTAAGTTTTCTGTTATGACCCTGGTTAGGATTATCTAAAGTCTAAAGAGAGGGGAAAGACACGGTAATCCTCGAATCCGGCAAATTGTTCTGTCACCGGGAGGACGACCACCCGTCCCAAGGAGGTGTCGGATTTATATTCCGTAAAGATTGAGAGTGCATCGACGAAGTTCGCGTTCTTTATACTTAGTATCACCAAATGATATCTGCATATGCATGTCCCACATTAACAAAAACAGATTAACAAAAACAGACAGAATATCTAGGTATCATCCTTGGCACAAATTTAAATTTCGGCAAGCACATCGATTTACTTTGTACTAGAGTTCGTAAATTAATATGTACTTTTAAATATCTGCGTAACATCGTTGACTTTAAATTGATACGACAGGTCTATTTAGCTTTGTGTCAATCATACTACTCACTTATGGCAAAACTTCCTTGGTTGGTGCTTCGAATACAATATTGCTCCCACTAGAACGTGCTCAGAGAGCAGTACTAAAATAGCCACTTTCCGTCTTTTTATATTTCCTACACATCAACCTTACTTGGCATGTAGTGCACTAACTGTCCGACAGTTGTTTAATTTGAACATCATATT